>CM062295.1:163372057-163648468 GCA_031216915.1 Pictodentalium vernedei
CCCTATAAAGTGGTAATAATTAACTGTGTCTGCATTCGGCATGTTTCTTCCTTGTTAGCAGGCAGGTCTCCTAACGTGAGTTCGTTCTCTTGTTTGAATGTAGCTTTCTTGGTCGTACTTCGTTCTTCTCTCTGTCTTACTTTTGTTCCGTTCCGCCAGAGCTTCTCTCTTGCTTTAGGCCATCTTTCAAATGTGAACGTCTTTCGTGATTTGATCATCACTACACTGCCTTGGCCAGCAGCACTACGTCCAGACCTTTCACCAATCCAGCACGTCTGGGATATGCTTCGCGGGCTCCTAAGACAACGCCAACAGCCCCCTACCAAGGTACAGAAACTCGCCGGTGCACTGCAGGAAGAATGGAATAACATCAGTCAAATTGATATTGGACGTTTGGTGAGCAGTATGCCACGTCGGATCCGAGCTTGTCTCGCGAACCAAAGAGGATTTACAATGTATTGGGGTCTTGGACTGAATGTGGTAAATTCTCTGACTGACCGTTCATGTCTTTTACAGCTCAGTGCGTGGAATGTGTGCTTGTCAGACACCCAACTGTCGCTGAAATCATTCGCCAGATGCCTCAACAGTCTTTTTGATGAAAATATAAATATATTTCTTCATATATCTCACTTTTATCAAATATCCCCTACTTTTTTTTAATAGTATATGACAGTTAGTATTTTAAACTGATCACAAGACCTGAAAAATTAAATACAACAAGAATTATATTAGCCTAATAACCATTAACAAATTATGGAATTGGGGAATCCCAAACGCGTAGTAATATCGAACGTTCCAGCCGAACATGAAACTTGAAAGTCAAAACAATTGAGGCAAGACAAGAATTTCAATTGGAATCGCTTTCGATAGCACAGATTCGTTTCTCCTACGTTTTGTTGGATTCGCATCTTGAAAATAGTTATTAATTGTTATTTTGCAATTGTTCAGCACGGCATATTCAAATAGACCTCGACTGGAATGTTTGTCAACTGAGTTTAATGAGAAGACACTCGTGTTTATGTTCTGTGCTAATGTTCTATATTTATTTATAGGACACTGGTAGAAATAGTCCGATCATGTACGCCTCGTTTGAGACAGGCGTGATAACGATCTGGAAAACTTGACACTCTTGTTTTCCAGAGAGATGGATTTGATGGGCAAACTACAGTGGTATTGAGGGGCTATTTGTGGTAGTCATATAATAAATTCTTTCCCCCCTTTTCGATATAAGACAAAGACCAAACCTTCAAAAGAAAAGGGCAGCATGCCCCTCACTACAACAGTTACTAGTTTTGTTAAGACCTTCAACCTAAGAGGCTCGCCGTGCTAATCGAAGAAGTAGCTTATCATAACATTTATAGTGACACGAAGTTGTAGAAGACAGTAGTGTAGCCGTGAGAGACAGTAGTAGTAGTAGCGAGTAGTAGTCACGAAAGAGAGAAGTATTAGTTATGAAGACTGTACCTAGCAACTGTGGAGTTGGGGATTAAAACCGAAATAACGTTACCTGCTAATGGTACAGTAAGGGAAGACCAGTAGTGGACCGAGGTTGTAGCAGTTTAGACGATTGTAGGACAGATACAGTTTGCCATGAAGCAAGCCAGTAGTAGTGACAGCTGGTAGAAGTTAGGTGCGGTAGAGATTTGAAAAGTTCAAATGTTTGACGGCTTCCATGGATCGCATAGTATCATTCGGAAAACAAGCTGACTTGTGTCCATGTAGGGGGATAATTCAGTATGAACTGACAGTAGACAGGGCCACAAGATAACATGCAACAGGTTGAATGATGTCTAAAATAAGTAGGAATGGGTCTGTTGGGTAATTAGAGTATTGGCCACAGTTACAACGAGGATTTCGAGACCAGTCAGACAAATTAGAACAGAAAAACAGAGAAAATGGGAATTCAAAAGCATCCCGACGAATAAGTTAATTGACCATACGCCTATAATACATGATCGCTCTTTTAAAGGCCGTTGACATCATATTGATCAAATGCCACCTACAAAAAGAAGCTGGTGGCATCAAAGTGACCTACCAGAGAACATACAATACGGACGGACCGGTGCATGTAGAAACGAGGATTCGAGTGATCTGCGCCCCTAAAGTATTCTCACTGGTTTGACGACACACTCACAAACACAAAACACGTGTCTAGGTCTCCAGCAGTACGTGTCATATATTCAGTATCTGCACAAATTTCAAATACTAATGAAATATGTCCACAGTAGCCCAAAACGTGGATTTAATACCCAGTAGTTCCTGTTTATGCAAAAGCAGAATCATGCTGGTTGATTTTATGTGAACATGTGGGTTATCTGAGTCACATCTGCCTGGATGGGAAAGTTAAGTGTTGCTTTGAAATCTTTGCGAAGGCAGTTTAACCTTTGATTGATTTGCCCATGCTGCATGAATGTATTTGGGGCACTTGTTTGTCAACTTGATTGCTGCATCCTTATACGCTTTATTCTATCATTCTTCAAACTGAGCTGACAGGGATGAGTTTAATTTATAGAGTAGAATTAAGATACTCACACCCTCCATCCCCTCATTCCCCTACAACTCGAACTGCACTTGTAATTTTTCCGCTCCCGTTTTTGAAATCAGCTGGGCTCAATTAAGTGATGGGTTTTTTACCCGCACCTTGTCATATTCCATGTATTTGTGTCTCAGAGAAACTCCCCATAAGAGAATTGAAATTATAGTTGATTGTGATAGTATTGTTGGCCACATTGTTCGTTCAACATACATTATTAAAAAGATGTAAAAAATAAACTTTGCATAACAGTGTCATTCTAAAACGCATTTGCGTCTTATGCTCTATCTAATTATATTTGTTGCTCACAGGCCACTTTCACCCATTTCATCCCTTAAAACCCTTTACCAAACGTAACGGCCTAAACCGGCCAGCGCTATTTTCAAAAATCGCCAATTAATTTTCATTATTTTTTCATTTTTGTCTCAAAAATATAGGTTATGGCACCTCGTTGGAACGAGCTCGTCGAGCTCGTTCCAACGAGGGCTCATAACCTATGTTTTTGAGACAAAAAATGAAAAAAAAAATTAGTTATTCAAGAATTTCGTGCAAGTGTCGTCTGCTTTTCATGTTAGGTAAAGGGTTAAGTATATCATCATAGTCCCACTGAATAATATACAGTCCCAGTACACACCTTAGCATCATACCAGCCCACTAGTTACCATATCAAACAAGCCAAAAACACTTTTTTGGAAAATAACTTTCATAAGCAAGGATGGTGGACCCCTGGCAACAAAATATACCTTGAAAACACGTCAGCTTGACAAGCCGTACTGCACATTCGAACTAATGCCGCCCATTCCCAGAGCAATTGTATCATAACTTGGCCGTTTCTGTGCGATACCACGACGACTCATGTAAGACCACACACAAAGACATGGTGTCAATTCTGAGTTTAACTGGTGTGGTTTATGAACATTGTGATATGTAACCCCAGGTCACCGATATACTAAACACATTTCGATAGTCTACAAAATATTTTTTGAAGTGTAGACTTTCCAGTACTACTTTTAGTATGTTGTTCTTTGGTATATTCGAATCAATTTCAATAAAAATAAATTAAACTGCAATTTGCCAATGATAGGTTCCCCTGCTATTCTGAATATCAAATAATTTGTGCCAAAACAATTTCGTTTAGACTAATTTTCACATGCCCGTAAACTAATTTACATGTGTCTTTTTCAATTCAAGACTGTGCCTATCTGTAATTTGGTGATATTCAAAATATTCAAAAGGCATTTAACACCGAAAATTTAATTTATATGCGGTTAACAACCTGAACACATTTTCGTTTAGCTTCCCTGTGCTCTATTATTGTTAACTGGAATGATGAAATTAGTTGGAACACTTTGGGCATTCAAGTGTTCTATCGAGTTTCCACGAAAAACCGACAACAGAATAATAGTTTTTTATATGTTGCGCTAACAAAGAATGTTACTTTTAAGCAACAACTCTCGAAATGAGTCAACCATTCACAAATATTCCATGTTAGTGAAAAGGCATCAGTGTCAAATACCAATTAGG
This sequence comes from Pictodentalium vernedei, assembly GCA_031216915.1. Taxonomy (NCBI): domain Eukaryota; kingdom Metazoa; phylum Mollusca; class Scaphopoda; order Dentaliida; family Dentaliidae; genus Pictodentalium; species Pictodentalium vernedei. The sequence goes on from CM062295.1 coordinate 163,376,115, forward strand.
CGACATTTGGTTGCAATACACTAAAAGATTTGCATTGGTGACAGTGTTAACAATTTCCTGTCTCCTAAGCTCATCGAGGTTATTTGGGAGAAAACAGCCCAGAATCCACTTAGTATATCATCTCATTAAAAAAATGAACAGGAAAAAATATATGTCACCGTGTGTTTTCTGTGTTCAAATTTGACGATTTCCCAACTACCGTCTAGTTTCACGCTCAATTGAAAAGGCATATTTTACTTGCCCCCCCCCCCCCCCCCCCCTCATCACCTTATATTTCAACTCTCACAATTTTGAAAGGACAGCCAGTGCCAATATTTTCAGTTTTTTCTAAAATAGACACTGTGGCATTTTTAATGAGGGTTTCAAAATCAATAAATATTGCCCCGATCAGCTGATCTCCTTCATTTTATGCTCTATTAAATGTTGAGGTAAAATCCGTTGGAGGGCGCTTTTGCCTCCATTCAGTGTATTGTAACCATTTATCCACTTTTTAATTGTCTTCATTTTACCTATTCTTACTTACACCATACCCCCTTAAAGTCTTTTACTCAAAAACTAGATTACCAGCAGTATTTATGAAACAAATGTCACTCTGTATTCAAAAGGACAGTGTTAAAAATGAACATTGGCTTAGTTTATGCAGTAAATTAAATTACTCCGTGGTTTTGCGAGAGAAAGAAAAACTGAGTCTGCCATTCAATTTGTGTTTACTCGCCATATTAACGAAAATAGGCCTACATTGTTTCTTTCAAATTTATCTGTATTTTGAAAAGCCACTTCTGCGTTGAGTAAGCTTAAATGGTTTTTGATTATTTTTGTCCCCCTGTACAAGTTTTTCTCGCGATTCTGAGCATACCATGCAGTTTTCACCGGGTCACACCAGAGCCACCTTTTATAAGACTGTACCTTCCATTTACCTACTCTTGATCACACGACTTTTACTGACACTATATCCGCTTAAAGTTTAGAACTCAAAAGCTCTTCCACCAGCAGAGTTTATGAAACAAAATTCACTCTGTATTGATCAGTCCAGTGTTAAGAAAGTATCTGGTCATTTTCTATCCATAAGTAGATTATTCCATGTTTTGGTGATAAAACAGAGTTTGTCCCGAAATTTGGGTAAACTCGCGGCATTAACAAAGGCGGGGCGAGATTGTTTCTTTCAAATTTAACTATACTTTGAAAAGTCAACTCTATGCTGAGTAAGCTAAAATGTTTACCGATTATCTTCTCCCCACTGCAAATTTCTCTCATGTTACTGGGAAAACTGTGCAGTTTTAGCCGTGTTAAATCGCTCGTGTTACTGGGAAAACTGTGCAGTTTTAGCCGGGTTAAATCAGATCTAGTCGGGCTATACAAACATCTCGTGGATCATATCCGGATTACACGGTCTTTTGCGTTTTGGGGTTTGATCCCACGCAAGCAAGGCTCACAAGTATGCCATCGACGTGCAGTTGGATTTAGCACACCGCACCACCGAGTCTGAAATTCAGGATTCTAACCAATGACCCAGTTTGCTCCATAGCAAAGCGCACAGTAAAGAAGGCGGGTACTGAACATTTTAAATGTGAAATCTTTTGTTGAATGGGCAGTTGAAAATACCCAAGAGACAGAACATTCTCAATTCGGTCTTAGGCTGATATGAAGTTACCTCGGGCTGATATCTCGGCCGATATGAAACAAACCAAGTAATAATCTCTAACTATATTTGGCGTCGAAAGACGCCAGCACTGAGCGTCTGGTATATTTTAACATTTCCAAACTAAAAATTGTACAGTAAGGCCCGAGTTAATAAAATCTTTGTTTTTCGTCAATCCTTGGCTCTGATAGATAAATAGATGCAAAATGCGCTAATTATTAACGATTAATTATCTGCAGGCAAGTATCTTATTCATCATTCTCTTCTTGTAAGCTTTAAAAATAATCTGAGTTTAATAGTCCAGTCAATCTTCGTTACACCTTGAGAATTTAGATTTCACTTTTCTTTGTGGCCCTTTGAATCCTTCTGCACTAACACCTCACTCAACACGGAGAGAAGACATTTACAACAACAAAAAATATTAAATAACATAAAACATTTTGTATATAAAAAACTTAGCTTATAGCTTCCTCGTTGCGAGGATTAAATCTATATTTTGGAGACAAAACATGAAAAAATAAAGTATGAATGTAGTATCATGTTTGGAAAGAGTGAAAGATCTCAAAATCAAGTTTTATGTCCCCCACTTAACTAATATCCCACAGAAATAAAGCTTTTAGTGGATTTGTTGTTTGAATTTACTTGAAAATGGTAACTTTAACTCCCTTCATGCTGTTAGCGGATATTCCTGCCCAGGACAGGATTATTTTGGCACATTTAATCCAATTTCCCCTCTGTAAATTCAATGGATTTTTCACCAAAGATTTCTTGACTTGAATTTAGATAACTTTTTCAATTAAATCTTGTCATGGCTGTTGTGAAGCAGCCATGACTAGATTTGATGAAAAATATCTTTAACCCTTTAACCCAACGTAACGGCCAAAACCGGCCAGCGCTATTCACAAAAAATCGCCAATTAATTTTCAATATATTTTCATTTTTTGTCTCAAAAACATAGATTATGACCCCTCATCATAACCTATGTTTTTGAGACAAAAAATGAAAAAAATTAGTTATTCAAGAATATTTTTTGCACGTGTCGTCTGCTTTTCATGTTACGTAAAGGGTTAAAATATTCAGCGGGTTAAGAGTAAAAGAAATAAAAAATTGTTGGGTAAAAAAAATTGAAATTGAAATCACATAAAAAACCCTTAAAAATCATCCCCTGTAAATGACGATTTTTTGTGAATAGGGCTGTCAGGTTTTTGCCGTCACGTTGGGTGAAGGTTAAAGTTATATATCATCTATCATCTCCAGATCACTATTTATTTGATGACAAGAGGTTAAAAATGGATAAAAAGTGGGACTCATCGTCATTTTTATAGCGGTTTCTAGTGATATCCTTTCTCTCTTCTTCGAGATTAACATTGGTCCTCCTGCAAAATTATGTAAAACTACAATTTAATTTTCCAGAACCTCCAAAGTGATGGAAAATTAGACGTTTTTAAATGGGCTCCGGAAAAGCTATGGTAATTGAGATTTATGTTGGTGATATTGTCATCAAACACCAGTCGCTGAGATCTAAGAAATGGGACCCCAGGAATCTTCGACATTCAATTCGATATCCATCATCCGATTCGATCTGATTCAATTCCAGTCGCGCAGAATTCGGAGATTTCCGAATTGTCGTGATGTTCTGAAAATCTCCTTTTGAACTCTTCTTCTGTCACCTGGTCTCAAGGAGGTTCTGTTCCCTCAACTGCTTTGATTCCGTTTTCAAACAGACGAGTGGCAGTTGAATATAATACTTGACTTGACGCTGGCAAAATTTACGGTTGCAAGAAGATTCAATCGTACTGTAATTTGAAATATTCTCTTTGTCATGATTTGCCCTATCGGGGGGCGCAGTGGCGTTGCGGTAACCGATTCTCGTAAGATCATCGAAGTTAAGCAACGTCGATCCCGGTTAGTCCTTGGAGATGGGTGACCGTCTGAGCGATCGATTCGGACTCCTACGTTGTGTCCTTGGGCAAGGGCACTTAACCCCGATTGTCCATATGGGTGTACTGCACGTCGATGGTGCGCATGTCTTCAACCAGTCTAACCCTGCCTGTGTTGCAGTGCGGAAGTTACGATGTTGGAGAGCTGGCAGCTGCTCGTCGTTGCTCGGTGGTTCGTCTCCGCGTACTTCGGCTTCCTCCAACTGTCACCGACACGACAAGACCTTGGTTGTTAAAGTGTCGTTAAACCTTAATAAATAAATAAATACGGGCCCAGTCGACTTCAAACTCGGCAGCTGCATGCAGTTCTGTCCGATACAACTAACTCGACTAGTTTGGTGGCAATATTATGCGCTATTTCCGAAAATTAGCAGCTGTGTCGCATCCTGTTGTATCCTGTGAACAGACATGAGTCGCCATTAAAGAAAAATATGCGTAGCGCGAGTCCACATCCATTGGTATTTTTTTTTAATTTGAAGAGACGCGAGATTCGAATCGAATCGATTGGAAATCCTCTGCCTGACTCGATTCGGGATTCGATTCGACCTGAAATCTGATTCGCAGAGCTCCACTAAGAGATGACTTACAGAGAACTCGACCCAGTTTATTTACTGTGATTTTTAAACCAACTGATTTGAGAGTGCAACCATTCTAGAATTTATAATGTTTGGTAGTATACAGTACCGACCTGTTGTACGGACAGGTCGGACATGCTGATTTGCTACTCGGTTGGCCATCGGATATACAATTATATTTACCCTAAATTACAACATATGTAGAACCTTGAGGGCACAACCAGAAAATTAGCATTTCAGGTCCACCCAGTATTCTATGAGGCGGTCCATGAGCAGCTGATTTGTTGTTAGGACCTCAAGTTTCCTTTTCTATAGAAAGTAAGGGAGGCGTCTATCCAATGCGTGACCGAATACCACCCCATACTGTGCATATTGCTGTTAATTTATTTTTAATTTTTTAATTTTATTAGGGGTTAAGGGGCAGTTTTACGGGTGGTGGAAACCGGAGTACCCAGAGAGAACCACCGAGCAGCGACGAGCAGCTGTCAGACTTCCCAAACGTAGTTAACTCCAGGGTTAGCATTGGTTAACCCTTTACCCAACGTAACGGCCAAAACCGGCCAGCGCTATTCTCAAAAATCGCCAATTAATTTTCAAAATATTTTCATTGTTTGTCTCAAAAACATAGGTTATGACCCCTCGTTGGAACGAGCTCGTTCCAACGAGGGGTCATAACCCATGTTTTTGAGGCAAAAAATGAAAAAAATTAGTTATTCAAGAATTTTTTTTTGCAAGTGTCGTCTGCTTTTCATGTTAAGTAAAGGGTTAAAGACAAGTGCACCATCGACGTGCAGTACGACTTAGTACATAGCGCCACCGTGCCCCACGTGAGCAATCGGGATTAAGTGACCCTGGCGAGGATCGAACCATGGATCTTGCGGACTGAAGTCTAAAACCGTAACCACTGAGCCACCGCACTACCGCATATTGCTGTTCAATGATGTTTTGGCCTATGGAACATTTGTACTGCAGGCATGGAAAACTATTGAAAAACTATGTAAAAGCAGGTTTCTCCCAAAGTCCCAAACCTGTTTGTATCATGTTGATCTGAAAAAAAAGAGATAAAATATTTCTCGAAACTGCCAGAAAAAGAAAGGTGTAAATTCAGTGACGAAAACAGTGGTGGTTGTTCTAGAAATTGCGATCAGACGAGATTTGCTCAACAGTTTTTTCTATAACTAAAGGGTTTAATTTTTTGCCTCCAAAACATGGTTAATGACCCATAACTGGAACGAGTTCTATGAGCTCGTTCCAGTGAGGGAACATAAGCTATGTTTTGGAGGCAAACATCGGAAAAATGAATATTGGTTCCTGTAAAAAAGTGCAGGCCGCATATCACGTTATATTAGATAGAAGGTTTAATACAACCATTGCAAAAATATCGGTATCCTCAGCACGTGGCAAACATTAATTTCTTGCGTGTAAAGACAAATGCAGATGATAATGGCCAGGGGCGGCTGAAGCTCGATAAAAGTGTGGTGGGGGGGGGGGGGGGGGGGGGGCACAATTTCACAATGCTACCATGGTTCGACCCAGTGTGAAAAAGGTTACAATCGTATATCGGTAAATGTACCATGACTCGCTATAGTCTCTCGATTAGATAAATATGCCGCTGTGTGGTTACTGTCCTGTCCGTTTCGTCTACTTCAACCATCGTCCAACCTTCGGGTTTGAAGACAGGGTTCCTGCAGGCAAGACTGATCAAATGTAAGGCTATTCAAGGCTGTTTCTCGACATTTTATAGCATTTTTCAAGGCCTTACAACAACCAAATTCAAGGATTTTCAAGGCCTTACTGCCATGAATAATGATATATGATCACTAGTGTATCCAACGATGGAGGATGTTAATTACCCATATTGTCGACACGTTTTTATATCGCAAAAATTGAAGGATTTTCAAGGCTCCCTTGACCATTTTCCAGGATTTCAAGTACTTGAACTACACTTTGTTGAATTCAAGGACATTCCTTGAATCCAAGGCCTCGCTGGAACCTTGGAAGATAGTTGATGTAGAAGAAAAGGACCAGAGCGACCGAAAATTGGATTCTTTGGCTAAATATTGTTTTGATTTGCAAATAGTGTTACAGGAATGCCTGTATATTGACACGTTTGCATGCGCCCATTTAGCTCATTGTGTAACTGCGAAACATATCTGTGGAAAAAAAGTGGAGGGCCAAGTGCTCCTGGCTCTGACAAAGCTTCTAATGTACCCACGTTCCGAACCTACGCCCATTTGTGGAAGGGTTCAAAAAGCCCGAAAGGAAAGAAAAATATCGGTCTTAGTTCTTTTACACCCAGGAGTTTAATTATTTTAGTTATGTGGAGCGGTGACCCAGTCAGTAGAGGTGCAGGCTGCAAGCCGAGAGGTCCTCGGTTCGAAATACTACCTGCGGCAACCGCGTCGTGTCCTTGGGCAAGACACTTCACCACCCCCATTGCCCACGCGGGGGGCACGGTGACGTTGTGTACAAAGGCGTTATGTACGTCGGTGGTGCACCTGTCTTCAACCAATGCTAACCTGCTTGTGTGAAGTAAGTATGTTGGGGAACTGACAGTTGCTCACCCTAGCTCAGTGGTTCTCTCCGGGTACTGCGGCATCCACCCGTAAAACTGTCGAGGTCATGATTAGCCATTGTGCAGAAATAGGTGACTTTAAATACCAATAAATAAATAAATAATTTTAGTTCACTTGATCGGATTCGGGAAGTCAGATATTTTTTAAGTGAATGCTACCGTGACGATTCAAAACTGTGGTTTGGGTGTTGAGAGTGCGGTTTCTAACAGTTGTTGCCAGGTTAAAGACCAGTTAATAAGATTGATGTTGTTCTGTCTCGGTTTTAGGTACACTAGAAGAAAGAGGATTAGCACATTGGAGAAGAACACTTTCTGGAGGCAAGTTCTCATCAAAAGCGGCCTCAACATGTTTACGATTTCCCATACATAATGAAGTACATTCGCAAATTTAAATGTTTTACGTTTGTTCCAGTTTGTCCAACATTTGTGAACCCATTATCTTGTTTGGATAAACAAGAAACATCCGATACTCAGGAATCCCCAAACGGCTACAGAGAATAGCCTGAGTACTAAACTGTGATGTTGAAAAACAGTAAAACTACACAAGAGTGAAATAGTTTCTGTATCTGTCGATAGGTGGAACAATCTGTTCGAGATCGCTCCAGCAATGGCAGGGGCATCCCGAAAGTCAACGATGATGGGGTGGTGGGTGGGGGTAAATCTGGTTTGTCCAGGCAGATGTCAAAAGTCACGACAGATAAAATATTCCACTTTAGTCTCTATCGATAAACAGGTTATCTCCACTTGATTCCTGCAACTCTTCTGCGCGATGGAGACAAATATAAATTACGTTCAGCTGCTATGCAAAATTCTGTTTAAGAGCGGTGTGGAGGTTTTACATTGTGAAGCTATTGAATGTGCGTTGTCAAGACTGCAACCATAATAATGGAAAAATTATATTACTGAATAACAAGATCTCACAACTTATTCACACCCACCGGGGTTATATATGGCCATGCTGTCGTTTGTTGTGATATGCAATGTGCAAACCGATGTTGCTTGTCATGCACAATTTTCCTTGTGCAGAACACCCAGCAGGAGTTGTAGGAGGCTCCTTCGATTTTCGTCTAACTCTTTGGAAAAATTTGAAACTGTCCTATCAAATGGACTCGTAATGTTTTCAATGCCACAAACCAAAAGCAGCAGTACTTAGGCCAAGAAAGACAACTCACTTTCTGATAGACATTATATCACCAAGTCCGCCTTCGTCGAAGGCATGTCATGACAAAGTAATTGGAATATCATTCAGAGCGTACGGAGGTTTACATTGTGAAGCTATTGAATTTGCGTTGTCCAGACTGCAACCATAATAATGGAAAAACCCTATTACTGAATAGTTAAAAAATTTGTTGGAAGTTTATTTGCAGATAAATGTCGACACTTCGGCCGTTGGGCATGCTCCCCAACTACTTATTTGATTAAAACTTACCGTTCTCCATATTTGTTATTCTTGGTTCCCAAAGAGGAGCGGCGGAGCTGGGGGGGGGGGGGCACAAGGGGCACGTATCCCCCCCACACACCTTTTTTTCACCAATTATAGGTACCCGAGCGGTATTTTCTGACATAACATACATAACCCCTATGGTCACTACACATCATCTATACACATATGACTACATTGATTTTCAAGATTTTTATTGAATAAAAATAGAAATGGAGCGTATTATTTCAAAGGACGGTTTCAAAGTTATGATTAGCCCTTTGCACCCGAGAGACCGCTTTTCGGGCCCATGAAATGATACTTTATACATTCATTAAGTATGATAGCTGGTAAAGTGAATGTGGTGGGGAAGACCAATCAATATTTTCAACGTGCAGCTCCAAGGCCTGCACGTTGAATTAATTGATCTGCCCACAAATAATTAATATTGGCCTCTCCCAATTGCTGCCTTTGAATTGATATGAAAGATACTAACAGGGTTCTAAGGGTTAAGAAAAAAATAAATACGCTGAGGTTAGTGTCTTAAATAGAGTGGGTTCGAGGGTGAGGGGTAGCGTATATAAAGGTACCAGCGGGTGATACCCGGCGTTGCACGGGGAGAAGATGGTTATATCAGCCGTTTTCGAAATAGAAGGTCAAGGTCACCAATTTCAAGGTCCAGGTCACCCCGCACAGGCAACCCGAAGAAGTCAAAATGATCGATGGGTCAATATACCCGCACATATGAAAATTTTAGCCCGATCGGCCCAGCCATTTTCGAAATAAAAGGTCAACGTCCACCAATTTAAAGTCAAGGTCGCCCCGTACAGGCACCCCGATAAAGTCAAAATGATTGATGGGCCAATATACCAGCACATATTAAATTTTAGCCCGATCGGCTCAACCGTTTTCAAAACAAAAGGTCAAGGTCATCCATTTCAAGGTCAAGGTTACCCCACACGGGCACGGCACCCATCCCATGTTACTCGCAGGGACAAATTACCCCCGTGTACAAAATTTGAGATAGATCAGTCGAGAAACAGAGGAGTTCACCCGAAACAAAGATAGAGATAGAGAGAGAGAGAGAGAGAGAGAGAGAGACAGACAGACAGACAGACATTCGCATTTATATATTAGATATATTTTGCATGAATACCCCCCCCCCCCCCCCCCCCCCACACACACACACACACATAAACCATTATTTTCCATCCTACACACTTGCGGTACCCAGAAAGGTGTGCCCCCCCCCCCCCCCCCCACACACACACTTTTTCGGAGCTTCCGCTGCCTCTGTTCCCAAATCCGCTGCCTCTGTTCCCAAATCTGTACCATGGCCCACAATTTGTATGTCCGACAGTGTGTGTGTCAACTGGTTATTAAATCTATTCTCATAAGAAAGTACATAATTTCTAGTAAGAACGAATCGACATCAAACACTGCAATCCATAAGAATATATCCTGGAGAAAATATTGGAGGGTAAATAACTTTTCCAGTTGGGACATTTTCAGGCCTGAAAATGAGCAGTCAGACATTTCCAGAATGAGGTCCCCGAGGGTGGATTTGATGATGCTATCCCATGGAGTGGGTCAATTTACCCTCTGGGTACCTCTTTCTGTTTAGTTTTGAGTCCCTGATTCAGATTGGGGTTCACAGAGGGTAACTTTAGTGATGCTACCCTGCTATGGAGGGTAGCATCTCTAAATTCACCTTCTGGGACCTCATTTTGCAGATGACAGTCTGCTTATTTTCTGGCTTGAACATTTTCGTCTGGATTGTAGTCTTACATTGATTCGCTATTGCTAGGGGCGTAGCGGCGTGTTTGTGTTGTGGTGGTGCAGCTAGGACATAACCTTCAGGTACGCCCCTCAGAAGATACAACCGGGATGAAAAAAGATGAAGGTTTTTGTACAGAAAATAATTATCAATGCCACTGCTCTCGGTCCATCCAACATTTGTTGTTTTATTTATTGACGTATCCCACATTTCTACTAGCAACCTCAAGCTAAAACACATCTACGGAATTCACAAGAAAGACAAAACAGGTGTGAATGAATGAATGAATGAATTTAATTTATAAAAGAGGTATACAAAAAGAGAATTTACATAAACATCCTCAGACATGTTGGGGAAAAAGTGTCTAAAATGACTTAAAAGGCTTTAACGGCATGATTAAGCAGGGACATGGCGACGAGAGGTGGGGATGGGCGTGGGTGGGTAATTGGATGTTTCCCCCAAATTCCGTCTAATATTTTCAATGGTTGGAAATTCCAAGCCTCAAGCCTGCAACATTTGCAAAATCCATACCCAATGGCAGTAGATTTCTTGACAATTTAAGTGGCTGTGACCATTTCCAACGGTCATTTAGGGAATGTTGAACCACATTTCGGGGGATTTTCTAACGGGAGTCAATATTTTGCTAGAGAGACAATTTTCAACTCTGCAGTCCAAAGGGCATGGTCATATATTTCGGACACGATGGATGAGGATGCATTCGGATTTCTTCAGCAGTTGAAGATATACAAAACGACACGCGCGTATGAATGGGCTTATCGATATGGCACGAGTGCCAGCGCAGAAGGGTAAAACCAGAGGCCACAGTCCTCGAGTTTAATCCTTCTGCGATGGCACAAGTGCTATATTGATTAACCCATTCACGTGCGCGTCATTATATGTTTATTACACGCCTTTGTGTTTATAAAAACAATTATTGGAAGGCCACTCAGCAATTCATTTGTCAACTATCAACAAGTTATTTCGCAACTGGTTCAGTTTCAGGTGATCAATCATCTGCTAATGTTTACAAACACATGTGCGATTTTGTGGGAACTCCCGCTTCCAGGTTTATAAATAGGCCACACGTGTGATTCACGCATGTTTGTTCTATCGTAATACATGCATATTTGAGCTAGTTCTATTCAATTTGTTGTCATTATACAACTAATAATGATTGGCTTGAACTCTCGCTTCTAAGCTTTCGAAGTAATTCTATACACAAAGATGTTTTTATTTAGTTTATTGTCTTTGCGATAGCTTATTAGAACGCTATCGCTTCGTTTAAACCACAGGTACTCGGCACAGGCTGAAGAATAAAAAAAAAATGATATCTGATAGCATTTTTGGATCGACGCTGATGTGCCCTCATAATGGTATATTAAGATTAAGGTACACAACTCGCTTTGCGAAAACAATAGCACCCATCTTCATTATGCCTGCCTCAAATCTGTTTCACCCAACGTATCCAGCAGTATCCGGTGTCAGTGGAAAGGGGAATGAATAAGCTTTACAGTGGTGTATTACACGACCGTTGGTTGTTCTTGGGTTGTTCATAATAACTGAGAGAAGTCACAGAAAAGGCCGAAAAACATTTAATCGGACAAGATGCTGATTAGAGAAAAGTTGGTTACGAGCGACGATTCTCCGGTTTATTATGAAAATTCGAGGTGTCATTGTCTATGGAGGGCAGACTCAAATATTTACCGTATACCTTTATCAATTTTCAATCTTGGGTTGACAGTTATTCATTTCTGGAGTTCACATTTACCGTTTATACACTTTTTAGCCGTCACTTGAAAACTCATCAAGTTGTCGGCGTCCTCGCAGAAAAACATCCCCATTCTCCCATTGGCTTCTTTTCATGTATGATTTTCTCGGCATAAATAGTAGCCAATGGGAGAATGGGAATTTGTGAGCATCTTGTCGCACCAATGGATGCCGACAGCTTGATGAGTTTTCAAAATAAGGGGTAAAAGTGTATAAAAGATAAATGTGAACACCAGAAATGAATGAATATGGATCCAAGATTAGAAATTGATAAAGGTACACGGTTAATATTTGAATCTGCCCTCCATAGACAACGGGACCGCGAATGTTTATAATACAGTGGTGAATTGTCGCTCGTAACCCACTTTCCACTGAACAGCATCTTGTCCGACTAAATATTTTTCGGCCTTTTCTGTGACTTCTCCCAGTTATTATGAACAATCCAGGAAACCCAACGATCGTGTAATACACCATGTAAAGCTTATTTTTCCCCCTTTCCACCGACACCGGGTACTGCTAGATACGTTGGGAGAAACAAATTTGAGGAAGGTATCATGAAGATGAGTGCTATCGTTTTCGAAAAGCGAATTGTGTACCTTAATATTAATATACCAAAAGTCACGACAGAAAAAATATTTCACTTTAGTCACTATCGATGTCGTGTACGCTGCCCATATGAACACAGAAATTGAGACCCCACTAATTACACTACGAGGTGGGGTCTCAAAACCCCACCACGTGACTTCAATTTGTCTATAATTAACTTGTGTTTTTTGCAAGTGCGGTAATCAGGTTTATTCTTCCACCAAAAATAGTTTCAGTTCATTGTTGTTTAGTGATTGTTAGGTATTGCACTTAAGTATAAATTGAATACGTATACTCCATACATGTTTTTTGATAATAAAACGCATTAATATGGCAGATGTTTGGATGACGTCGGTTTATCTTTTGATCTCTCAGTCGCCGGCTCTTAATTAGATCAATTTTTTTCACAGTCAGTGAAAAATTACCTTTACTTTTACTTGAAATATTAAAAAGATAGTTCAATATTTGAAAAAGTTATTAAAAGCAATTGCGATTCCGAATGTTGTTCATCAAAATCGATTCAGAACTCGAGGAATTACGAAAAAATAAATATTATACCGTACTGAAATCATAGATGTGAGTTGAAAAAATTATAACTTGACCAGCACAATATCTGGACATTCCCCCGACGGTCTTTACCTAACTATAGCTATTGACGGAGAAGAATCGTGTTACCGGTACTGAATTTTGAATAAATTGTGTGTTGGGTAGGAAGGGAATCCGATTTAAGATTTTAAATATTAAATCCAGAGTGGAATGTTAAAATGTACATGTTGAGAGTGGAATTAACATAAATAAACTACATTATCGAAAACGGAATGCTGGTGGTGGCCCTGGGACGTTTCAGCCCAACACGCTTCGGAATCCATATATTGAAGCACCTGCATGCACTAACAAGGAAAACTGGCCAAGATTGGGGGGGGGGGTGCAGATGGGCAAGCAATCGATGATATAGGCCTATTTGTGCGTGTGGGTTTATGGGAGTCTGAAGTCCAATTGCCTCGTTTCGGGGATGGGGAATGAGGGGGGGGGGGGACTATTTACTTAACCATTTAGGAGTGGTATGGATGACTGAATCTTACACTGCCAAGACACTGAAATTTTTGATGTGCTGGCTGGTCGTAAAAATCAGGGGTAGCGCCAGAAAATCTCCGATAGAGGAACTAAAATCTCCTGCCTGAAAGACCTATTTTAATTTTTGGGGTTTCAAGACACGTGTGGGGGGACAAACCCCAAAAATTATAATACGAAATTTCGGGGCATGTTTGAGCTAGGGTTATGACGTGTGGTAGTCTGGCTTGTCGATCGGCATGTCATTATTGAAAAATAAAAAAAATATTATTTTCTATTGATTTTATTTACATATGGTTATAATTATGATTGCTGAATTTAAAAAAAGTAATTAAAAATGTTGATTTGTCTCTTATTTTTTCTCAAGCTTGTCATGTGCAGAGGTGTTAAAACAGATGTTGGTTTGAACGACAGCTCTGTGCTTTGTTGCGCCACTCAAATGTTATTTCACACCTTGTCCAAGTGGTAATTTAATCTACTATATTTAATTAATCACATCAATCCCGACTACTTTAATGTAGTAGCAGAATATTTTATTTAAGTGTCACATTTCCATACACATACATAATATACAGAGTATTTACAAAATATTTATATGAAATCCAGCCAATGAAGGCTTATGAGACATATCTTCATCAAAGGTAGGTCTTTTTTACAGTAGTTCATAAAAGAACCCCCCCCCCCCCCCCCAAAAAAAAACAAAACAAAACAAAACAAAATCCCCCAAAAAACAAAAAACCCAAACCCGAAAAACCAAAACACATGCATGCACATCAACACACACACACACACACACACACACACACACACACACACACACACACACACACACTTGCGCCCCCCCCCCCCCCCCACACACACACAGAGTAATATGCAGACATACGCCCAAGTGCACTTGGGTATACTTTCGTGTACTAATTCTCTTTAACTTTTTCTTACTCCCCCCCCCCCCCCCCCCCCATCACGTATATCTGTCTCTATCTCTTTCCCACTGAAGTGTACTCTCTCTTAGAATGGCACATTCGCAGATATTTTGATTCGGTATCCCCCTTATATTCACCCACGTATTTTTACATACACTCAGGCTTAGCTATTATTTTTTATTATTTATTAGGGCTTAACGACACATTAACAGGACACATTAACAGCCATATCATGTCGGTGACAGTTTTACGGGTGGAGGAAGCCGGAGTACCCGGAGAGAACCACCGAGCAGCGACGAGCAGCTGTCAGCTCCCCAACATCGTAACTCTGAACTTTGCACCGCGGCACATTCAGGGTTAGATTGGTTGAAGACATGCGCACCATCGACGTGCAGTACGCCTTAGTACACAGCGTCATCGTGCCCCCATGTAGACAATCGGGGTTAAGTGCCTTGCCCAAGGACACAACGCGGGAGCACGAATCGGTCGCTGAAATGGTCACCCATCCAACTACTAACCGCGCTCGACGTTGCTTAACTTCGGTGATCTGACGAGAACCGGTTACCGCGACACCACCGCCCCCGCCCCCCCCCCCCCCCCCGGCTTAGCAATTTCAATTGATAATACAAATAACAACAATGTCGAGGAACGTTGAAAAATCTGCAAATGCAAAGAGAATAAAAGTATTTACAAACCCCTACAGAATTGGATGAAGGATATTTGTTTCCGCGGTATGCAAATATCTCCCGTCCACCCCCTCCTCCCCCATGGGAAATAATCATTAGTTTCAGTCACGAGTGAGATACTTTTTGGTATCCATTCAAAAACACTATTTTTTTCTTTTTACTATATCCTTTTATAAGAAGAATCTTTAATTGCGTAGCCCGACAAGAGTAAGACGGGAAAGAGGATGGGCTGGTCGCAGGAGGTTTTTTCGCCTAAACTTCCCACCCAAGGAAAACATGGTTCATCACGTGTTGGCCTACAGCTGTAAACAAAATGTGAAATTGGGAACTTCGCGATTATTAGTTGTTTTTCTCAAGTCTGATTTATTTATTTCCTCGATCAAATCGATCGCGCAAACACAACAGTTTAGTTTCGAAAGTGACGAGGACTTTGTACTTAACAAAATGGAACTGACTGTTCTATTCCCAATTTACAATTTCAAACCACAACAATAGTCGACGTCTGCCTCATCCAAATTCCAATTTTAATTTAAAATAAATTATCTACTGCCAGTAACAAACGCAGTTGTTTTGCCAGTTGACGTCGCATGACAGTATTTATTAATCAGCAGAGAAACTGACATAATAATAATAACTCTTTGGCCAGCCGCTGATTTGTCGCGGTCCTCATAAGAGAAGGCCATCATTCCCCCTGCACCCCACCCCCTCTTCCCCTCCTCTCCTCCCAGCATTCAGATATAAACTGCTTAATAGTGTCCCTCACTTCCTCTTTTTCAATTTCTTCAATAAGCATTCCTACCCTCTCCCTCGTGTCCCCCTTCAGCCATCTATCCTTTGTTTCTTCACCCCACTTCTGCATTATTCTTCCAGTAAATTTTTTTCTATGAGGTATATACTGTGGGCATTCCAAGAGAAAATGTTCCAGGGTCTCCACTACTCCAGAGTGGCACATTTGGCATCCCTTTTCCCCATCTCTCCCAATTTTTCCCCGAAGCTCCAGTGATCTTGATCTCAGTTTGAACAACAGTGACCCTCCAAAGGTGCCATCTAGGTACTTCTCAAAAGCTGGCTTTTCTTTATATTGTAACCCCTGCAGTGATCTTTTCACGCTAACCCCTGCTCGCCAGTTTCGATTGCAATCTTCCATGACTCTCTCTTTGACAAACCTTTTGCCTTCTTTCATTCCTACTTCTATGTTTGTGACCTCTATAGAGTAATTGTCCATTAGTTCCCTCACATGTTTTGACCACCCCGTTTCTATATTAGAATTCCAAATGGTATCGAGCATCAATTTGCACCACCGGTTGTCAGGCAGGTTTCTCAAGTAGTTAAAGTAACACAGTTTTCCCAAATCTACCCTGTCCTTGATTTTCATCCACCCAAGCTCCCCCCTTACTGCTTCCAAAGCTGCAGCATTACTCGACCCTGTTATCCATCTGCCGGCATCATTTTGAGTATTTTCCAACTTCTTAATAACGGTTTGGTTTAATGGAATCACGTCCGTGCCATACGTTATACTTGGTAAACCCACCCTCTCCCACAGTGTTTTCCCCACAAAGACCTTGTTGAAACTATTTTTCCCTAAAAGTTTTAGTTGGTTCAGAATTCTTTTCCCCTTCAGAATCAGTTTGGCTGAGTAATTTCTGTACACCCCTCTTCCCGTTATATTTATGCTTACCCCTAGATACTCATACTCTCCCGTTTCTCCTACAGTGATTTGTTTGCTTTCCCCTTCGGAGATTGAGAACTCCCCCACTCTCCATCTCTTCGTCATATCTACCTTGCGTCCAACGGGTATTACCTTGCTTTTATTTTCATTTAGTTCGAGCCGCCAAGTGTTCCCATATCTACCAACAATTTCCAGCAGTTTCTCTAGCCCCTGTTCAGTTCTAGACATTAACACCATGTCGTCCGCAAAGAATAAGCCTGGTATCTTTATGTCTCCAACATTTACCCCCTCCGCACTCTGAATTAGTTCGTCCCCTAAATCTTTAACATACAATGCAAACAAAATCGGTGAAAAGATACACCCCTGCTTGAGGCCTATATCCATAGGGACTCGTTTTGTAGTGATACTCCCTAAACTGAGTTGGCTTTGCACATCTGTATACAGTGCTTTCATGATTCCCACAAAGTCACCCCCCAGTCCGATGCCCTCGAGCTTTCGCCACATACCTTCCCTCCACACTCGGTCGTACGCTTTTTTCACATCTAGAAATGCCAGAAACATCTTTTTCTTTTCAGCCTTTGTTGATTCTATCAGTTGGGTGAGTGTAAATAGGTGATCAGTGACTCTTCGTCCTTTCCTGAAACCATTTTGAATTTCTCCTAAAAAACCTTTCTCTTCAATAACTTCCTCTAGTCTACCGTATATGACCTTACAGAATACTTTTCCGATGTTACTACTAACTGATATCCCCCTATAGTTATCTAGAACTTCCTTATCCCCCTTTTTGTGTATGAACGACACCTTACTTTCCCTCCACTCTCTGGGGACCTCTTGCTTTCGCAGAGCCAGGTTGAAAAGGTTTGCCAGGACTTCAATAAGTGCCTCCCCTCCATTTTTGAGGAATTCGTTCGGAATTTCATCAGTCCCTCCCGCTTTACCATTTTTTAATTTCGAGACCACGTTCCGCACTTCTTCTGCCGTTATTTCGCTACATACACGATTGGATAGGTTCTCCTCCACCAGTGTATTTCTTTTTGGTGGGGACCCACTGCCCCATCGCCTATCGTTTATCTTTTCCCAGTGCTTGACTAACTCTGAAGCGATACGGCCTTTATCTTCTGTACTTTTCCCATCCACTTTGATACTCTGCACACTACTTTTCCCCCGTTTATTTACCCAGTTCCAAAATACGTTTGAGCTCGAACCACCAAAAGCAATTATAAGCTCATCCCTTAACGCTCGTGACCACGGCGGGTCAGTTATGTAAATATCTATGTGCAAAAAACAAACTTTTGTATGTTAATATCTATGTGCAGTGTATTATGTTTCTAGTTTATCGCTTGTTAAAAGTTGGAACACTTGAATGAAATAAAATATATCAAAGCCAATGTTCGTGTTAATGTTGCTCTGATGCCAATGAAGATAAGTAATTAATTGTACACGCACACTCATAAATAGTTCCTCTATAAATAGACAGCACTAATCTAAATTTAGCATCAATAACTGGGGTTTTAATTGACCAGTCTCATATGGGTACTGTACACGTAATGGAATAGGTTATCTCCACCTGATTCCTGCAACTCTTCTGCGCGATGGAGACAAATATAAATTACATTCGGGTGGTATGCAAAATTCTGTTTCAGAGCGTGCGGAGGTTTACACTGTGAAGCTATTGAATTTGCGTCGTCAAAACTGCAACCATAATAAAGGAAAAACCCCTATTACTGAATAACATGATCTCATAACTTGTTCACACCCGCCGGGGTTATATATATATGGCCCATGCCGTCGTTTTGTGTGATGTGCAATGTGCAAACCGATGCTGATTGTCATGCACAGTTTTCCTTGGACAGAACACTCCGGAAACACCTCTCCACAAATCCACACAGGCGGGAGTGGGATGGTGTAGGAGGCTCCCGCGGTTTTCGTCTTTGGAAAAATCTGAAACTGTGCTCTCAAATGGAGTCGAAGTGTTTTCAATACCACAAACCAAACAGCAGTAGTTAGGCCAAGACTGACAACTCACTTTCCGAATGGGGATGTTTTTGTGAGCATCTTTCGCATCAATGGATGCCGACAGCTTGAAGAGTTTTCAAAATAAGGGGGAAAAGTGTATGAAAGATAAATATGAACACCAGAAATGAATGAATATGGATCCAAGATTAGTAACTGATAAAGGTACACGGTTAATATTTGAATTTGCCCTCCATAGACAATGGGACCTCGAATTTTTATAACAAATTGGTGAATTGTCGTTCGCAACCCACTTTCCACTGAACAGCATCTTGTCCGGCAAAATGTTTTTCGGCCTTTTCCGTGACTTCTCCCAGTTATTATGAACAATCCAGGAACACCCAACAGTCGTGTAATACACCATGTAAAGCTTATTCTTCCCCCTTTCCACTGACACCGCGTACTGCTGGATACGTCGAATGAATCAAATTTGAGGGGGGGGGGGGGGGGGATATAATGAATATGAGTGCTATCGTTTTCGAAAAGTGAGTTGGGTACTTTGTTAATATTTATATACCATTATGGGGGCACGTCAGCATCGATTCAAAAATGCTATCAGATATCATTTTTCTTTCGATTTCACAGCTTGTGCCGAGCACCTGTGGTTTAAACTGTACGGCTTCAATGATTGTAGGACAAACGGAAATTCCAAGTTGACGGGGTTATGTTAAGTTTTGGCAGCTGACCTGATCGTCCCAAAAAAGTCAGTGAACAATTTCTGTTCGGCACATGTGTGCGGAACGGGGTTTCTTTTTTCGCATGCTTTAGTGTTTCTGTAGACAGGGATTTCATAGAACAGGCATGTAATAAATTCACAGGTAGCAGTTGGAAAAATCTCCCTCAAACAGTGGGATGATTGCAGATGGAGTTCTCAAAAGCTGGATGCTCGGCAATCAGGGAATGGGAGTCGGTTACAGTGCAAATTCTGAGAGGATACGGCCCCGCACCAAGGCCCTTTAGCCACGCCCCTCTTTTCAAGTTCTTGGTGGATGTTTTCATTTTCAAAGGAGTGTAAGTTGAAATTTTGTCTCCTTCTTTTAATTGTGGATGTGACTTGTCAGACCACTTTACAGCTCCGATGATTCCAGATATGAACAGAAAGGATTTATCATATATCATAGCATTTTAAGTCCCAAATAACAATGCAAGTTGTTTATATGCCAGGTGTGTGCGCATGTTGAAAAAGCAAAGTGACTACAAGTTGCCTAAGATGGGCCGCGGAGCTCATTTTATACTTACTTCATTCATTACCAATTTCAATGAACGTTTTATAAGGTGTGATTTATTGGAGGGGGGGGGGGGGTGTAAATAATCGAATTGTTTAATGAAGCCTAATTGCTTTTAGTCCTCGTCGAATATTAGCATTCTGCCTTACACTGGTTCAAGCCCAGAGGCGGCGGCGGAACTAGGAGACACGTGCGCCACTACTTTTTTCCTGACATGTCCTGACATGATTATCATATATCATAGCATTATAGGCATTCCTGTAAAATGTTATTTTCAAATCCAAACAGCATCTGACCAAAGAATCCCACCTTCAGTCCGTTTCTGTTACTTCAACCATCTAGACTGAAGTAGAAGAAATGGATCGGACAGTGACCGCACCGCTGCATGCTTATCTAAACGAGAGACTACAGTGTGTCGTGGTGCATTTCCCGATATGCGACTGTAAAAGTTTTCTCCTACTGGAACGAACCATGGCAAGCTTGAAAATGTGTGCTCCTCCACTTGCGTTGAGCTTCGCAGTCTATACCCCCATCTGCCTCCCTGTTCAGACCGCTGGCTGTTACACAAATGACGAGCCTGCTCGTTGGTGTTGTTTGAAGTGCATAAGTAATTCGGGTTGCATAACTCACACACGCAGTAATCAAACCCCGGTTTCCAGGCACAAAATGCAATGGAACGCATGCATTCACTTAAGCGAGGTACTTGTGCAAATTCAACAAGGGTGAGACAGAAATGGATAGTTGAATAGTGTCGTATTACATTTATTAAATGGCAGTAATTGTACATTCTGGACAGTGTGTTTGGTTTGTCTTTCGTATTCCGTAAAATCTAAATAATACGATACAAATGTTTCCTCCTTCGACGTTACGTCCAAATTCTGAAATGTTTTCAATGTATTAAAAGAGTAACGCTCAGCCTATAAATCACCCCATAAATGTAGCCTCTATGTTTTCAATGTAAAACTCTCAAGAAAAGAAATTTCCAATAGGGAGAATAATATTCGAGTTTTTCCCGATCAGTTTTTACAGCGCCCGTATATGGAGTTGGACAATGCACCTACACGGCACCTCGAAAATTTTTCTTTCATCAAAGTTTATCGCTTTTAACAATAACCGAAAACAAAGTGGCCCACTCGTACTTTGCTTTGCCCAACATGAGTACACGATCGAAAATTATCAAATTTATGATTTTGGTGAGAAGGATTATTATGATCCCCGATGAGTCTAGAGGTGGGATGGAGAAATCTCACCCGAGGGGCAAGACATTTGAACCAGACCCGAGGTTTGCCGAGGGTCTGGTTCAAATATCTTGCCCCGAGGGTGAGATTTCCCCATCCCCACCTTCAGACTCATCGAGGGTATTTTTTCTCCCCCCCCCCCCCCCACACGAGATTACGTCATTGTAGATAATTGGCGGTCACGTACTGACACTCCCAATTTATCAAGTCGCAGTCCTTTCGAAAAATGAACAATTTCATCGGAAAGATCGTACAAAAGTTAGGGGTATACCATAGGAGTAGGTAATAAAGGCCGATTCCAGACCACTTGGTACATGTACCGTACACGTACACGTACATGGTGCGTTTACCATCGTAGAATTCAGTGTTAAATCGCGTGCACGTTCACAAAAATGTCGTTTTTTTCATGGTGGTCCAGAATCGGCTATTGTTTTTTTAGGGTTCACAGATCGCACTTTTCACGTTCAAATACCCGTTGGCGAACGTGTCGAATGTATACGTCGCTCAAAAAAGTGAAAAATGTATGAAAATTGTACATGTACAATTTCTTTCAAATTTTTTGTCGACGTTCCCATCGTGGATTAGACCTTCAATCTATCGTTGGTGAACGCGAGCAAAAAACGCTTTGCCGATTCCAGACCAGCATAAAAAACCGGTTGGAATCTGCTATTGTTTTTGAGGCTCTTCAAAAAATTGAGTTTTTAGAAAATTAGAAAATCGATGGGAAAAATCGTTTGTTTATGTTTTGTCACTGCGAATTTTGTGAAATAAATCTTAATAAAAACACTTTGTAGAATTTGTTTCATTCAAATAAAAATAGTAAGGAAATAAAAAAGTGATTGATATATATATATAGGAGAGAAAAAAAATACAAATAAATAGTTATTTAAAAAAATAAATATATCAAATCGAATAGATAATAAAAAATACGTAAATCATGAACGCTTCCCAGACTATTAGAGCAAGGTTTCTTTAAAAATGCTGATGAGAGCCTACACATTCTGTGTGAACGAACAACTAGGTCGCCTCTTGTTAGAACGATGCGTCGGATGTCGGGATCACCTAGACTTTGATCATGAGAATCATTCGTGTCTGACGATGGAAAGGGAAGATATGGTCGTCAAGTATTTCGAACCGGCGTTCAAAATCGATGAAGTGATCGCGTTTTGGAAGAGATTACCCTTTTGTAAGGATCGAGACAAGCCCACAGTTTCGGAAGAACTGAAATTGGCGTGTAGAAGTCTTACTTTAGGAGACAAGAGATGCATCATGAAATTATTGTTCAATGAAGCATACGTCTAAGTTTTCTCGTTGATATAAAATAAGGGAGAATAGAAAATAAAAATAAATACACACATAAATTTTTTATCTAATATTAGAAAGAAAGAAAAAACACAAAAATGAGAACCAGAAATAAATTGTATCCGACGTTAGATGACGACGAGGATGAGAAGCCGAACGGTGTTTTGCCGATGGTGCCCTGCTAGAACAAAAAGAAAGAGGAGAGAGGTATCGCATCGATCAAATCAGTAGAATCCAAGCATATCTAACACAAGAGAGATATTCTCGTCGTTCTCTCAAGAAGAAGTATTCGCGTTTCGTGAAATTCGTCAACGTGATCGACACGACACTCATCACGATTTCCATGGGTTTACACGCGGCCGGCATCGGATTGTTATCGACTGCGGTCGGTATTCCGATCGTGTTAACCATAGAAGGAGTGGCTCTCGCCGCTGGATTGTTTAGCACGCTCGGAAACTTTTTGAGTAGGAAATTATATCTGAAGGCGAGGAAACACGACAAGATTTGCGTCTTGGCCGACTCCAAGATCGACACGATATCCGAAATGATCTCGATGGCGTTGAAAGACGGTAGGATATCGGACGGAGAATACTTCACGATATTGGGTGAGAAAACGAAATATGAAGCCATGAAAGAAGCTGTGAGAATCAAGACTCATCAGATCATCAAGGAAGAGATGAAGGATTCTCTCGTGGAAAAGGGAAGGAAAGAGGCCAGGGAGGAATTCAGTAAGATGATAGAACTCAAGAGCAGCAATTGAAAAAAATATATATAATAAGAACAGAATTTTTAAAAAAGAAATATTAAATTTATATATAAAATAAAAACAAAATTAATTTAAATAACTCTCAAAAAATGTATTGCGTAAAGTGTAAGAGAGTTACCGAGATGAGTAATTCTCAAGAAGTACGAACTAAAAAGGACAGACAGATGCTTCGCGGAATTTGCGACGTGTGTGGTTCTATCAAGACTCGATTCGTCAAAAAAAAGAACGCGAGCAAAGGTAAAGGCATCGTGAATAAAATGATCAATAATCTACCTTTCGAAATGCATCTGCCTGGTCACACTTTCACGGGACCTGGTACGAAATTGAACAAGAAACTCAACGCCGATCCGACTCCTAAATCTTGGAGCAAACCTGTGAATAGGGTGGACGTGGCCGCGTATGATCACGATCTATGCTACGCCGGACATCCCGACACCCAAGACTCGCAACGATGTCTGCGATAAAAACATGTTGGCAAAATTGAGAGGTATATCGAATCCGACCAGGAGAAAGAAGATAGAATGTTCGCTGATCGGTAATCTGATCGGTGTGAAATGTCGATTCAGATGGGGCATTCAAAAAAAAAAGCGGATCTGAAAAGAAGAAGAAACGATTATTGACAAGCGAATTGGCCAAGGAGTTACACAAACCCATCGTGCGTAAATTTCGAAAGAGAAGGGTGTTCGTGAAGGGTTTGGATGATATTTGGTCTGCCGACATGGTCGACATGAGATCGTTTTCAAGGTGGAACAAGGGTGTCAAATATCTATTGACGGTCATCGACATGTTTTCCAAATATGGTTGGATCAGAGCTTTGAAGAATAAATCGGGACCTTGCATCGCCGAGGCTCTGAAGAGCGTGTTCGACTCGTCTTCTCGAAAACCAAATAAATTGTGGGTGGATAAGGGAAAGGAATTCTACAACAAGCATGTTCATCGATTGGTCGACCTCTACTCGATCGAAAACGAAGAGAAAGCCAGCGTGGTGGAACTTTGGAATCGCACAATGAAGGAAAAGATGCATAGATACTTCACGGCGAATTCGACCAAGAAATACATATATGCTCTGAACGGTCTGGTCAAAGATTACAACAACACGCGACACAGATCGATCAAGATGACTCCCGTGGAAGCTAGCGATCCTCGAAACGAAAAACGGGTCTATGCGAATCTATATCCTGAGAGATCTAAGATCAGGAAGAAGTCTAGAATGCCAAAATTTGCAGTCGGTGATCGAGTGAGAATCCACGATTATAAGAAGCACTTTGAAAAGGTTTATACTCCTCGATGGACCTCGGAAATCTTCGTGATAATCAAAATATTTCACACCGATCCGGTGACTTACGAAATCGAAGCTTTGGATGGAGAAGAGATCATCGGAAAGTTTTACGAACAACAATTACAGAAGACAAAGTTTTGATAAAGAAAACTATTTTTTTTCTATTTACTCTCTTTAACATTTTCTTGTTTACACATATATATATAGGGGAGAAAAATAATAATAAAAAATAATTAAAACTATTTTTAGATAAAAAAGCAAGCTAATTAATAAACAAAAAACAAAAACCCTTTAAAAAATGGCAAATATACTAGATATAGCACAAAGCATAGTGAAAGATGAAAGTATTCAAGAATATGAGGTTCACGAATACGAAACGGTAACTGGAACGAGTTTGAACAATGCAGGAGAGATAAGAATCAACGTCGAAACTCAAGATCTATTCGTACATCCTAGCGAGAGTTACATAGTGGTGCAGGGACGTCTCACCAAGGAAGATGGGAGCGACTACGCCGACGACGACACGGTTACTCTAGCCAATAATGGCATCATGCATCTATTCAGTAATATAAAATACATGCTATCCGGACAAGAGATAGAATCTGTGTTTCATCCCGGTCAGGCCACCACGATGTTCGGACTCTTGGCGTATCCTGATGATTTTTCGAAATCCAGAGGACTTAATCAGTTGTGGGTGAAAGACACCGTCGGCCCTGCTAACGCCGGCGCCACCGTGATATTCGACTACGTCGTCAAGACATCCAGACCTAAAGGAACGTTTTTGTTCAGGATACCTTTGAAACACATCTTCGGATTCGCCGACGATTATAACAAGATCATGTACGGATTCAAACACAAGCTGACGTTGATTCGAAAAGGAAACGACGACGCAATAGTGAGACTCCCTGCGACCAATGCGGGTAAGTTAGCTCTACACAAGATATCGTGGTTCGTTCCGCACGTGGAGCCTTCGATCATGGAAAAAGCGCGTCTCTACAAGATCATAGAATCCAAGAGTAAATTACCTGTGGGATTTAGAATGAGACAGTGCAACACAGCTAGCACTCCACTCTCCACGAATCACTACGATTGGAGATTGATGGTGAAATCTGCTTCTGAGAGACCGCGTTTCATCGTGGTTGCATTTCAGACCTATAGGGATGGGTCTCAGGAAAAGAATGCGTTGCAGTTCGATCACTGCCATTTGAGAAACATGCAAGTGTTTCTGAATGCCACGAGATATCCAGCAATCGATTACAATGCGTCATTCGACAAGAACGATTTCTGCAGACTGTACATGCCGCTGATTTTAGAAAGAAGTATCATGACGGTCTAGACGAATTGATGAGCAACCCTAATATATCTCCCGGCGAATACAAGTCGATGTATCCCATGTTCGTATTCGACGTCAGTAAACAGTGTGAACGACTCAAGAGTAGCGTCTTAGACATTCAGATCAAGATGCAATTTGATTGGAACGTGCCAAGAAAAATCGAAGCCTTCGCTCTAGTCCTGTCGGACAGAGAATTACAATTCGAATCGGATGGAAATAAGATGTCGATCATTCGATGAGAGACGTGTGTGAAAAAAAATAAAAAAGTAATGAGTAATTATTAAAAACAAAAAACAAAATAAATAAATAAAAGTAATGAGATCTAGAGAGATTGAACATCTTTCTAAATCTCATTACTTTTTTTTTTTGTTTTTAATAATCACACATTATTTTTTTTAATTAATTATTTCCACGCATTCACTGTTTGTTCAAAGGATCTAGTTAGATCAGTAGACTCACCACGGAAGTGGCGGCTTCGGGATTATTGGTTTTCGTAACGAAATTAATCCTGTCTCTGGCGTTCACTTTGAGAGGTGTGCCGAACGTGCTAAAATTCGTGTGTTGATTCTCAGTATTTTCAACGCTGTATCTCTTATCGCTCTCTACTCCATTCACCATGAGATTGACAACCGCTCTGTTATTCAAATCCGAGGAAGCCAGAGTCATTCGAATGATTTCACCTTCCAACAGCATGGGATATCCCACCTGACCATGTTTTGATCCACTACCTCCATTTCCGAAAGACCATTCAGCTTTTCCCTCCTCTAAGGTGGCGGCCTCCTCAGCCCACACGGTGATCAATTGTATAGCATATTTGACTTTCTCCACCACCAAAATCAGAGTGCAGGCATCCATTATGTTTACGGGATCCGGTAGATTTGTGAGCGCGTGTCCACCCTTGTCTAGTTTACCTTCCATGATGTCGCCCTTTCTCCAGACCGAGTTGTCATCTACGTACTTCGTGCTGACTGCACTGGAATCGAATTCGGGATCGTGATTGAGACCGAATAAATTCTAACCATTCATGTTGATACCACCCTCCATGGTTCCGCAAGATTGTTTGTTCAGGAAGAGATCACCCACTTGTGATTCTACGTATTCTTGTGATCGTATCACGGCAGAATCTACGTAGCCCTTGTTGACTGCATTTGAGTCCGCATCCGTGTCATCGACCTTTGACAGATTCAATATCTTGTTGAATCCCACATTCAGATCTGATTTCATTTCTTGTTTGTCAGACTTTCTCTGTTCCAGATCTACGTAGTGTTTGGTCGCCACATCCTTGGGATTTGTGGGAGTGGCCACGTTTGTTATCTTGTTAGAAATGGCGTTCAATTCCGAGTGCATCGTTTTCTGAACGTATCTATTTCTCAGATGTTCGTTGAATCTCGCGTGAGAGTCGTCCATGTATTTCTTGGTTGCGGCATCGGTGGAATCTATGGGATTCGCGACGTTCATCAAACGTTTAGATTTCAGATCGAGATCGTCGGTCATGGCTTTATCCACGTAATTATCTAGCATGATTCGTTCGAAATCCACGTTCCCCCTGTCAATGTATTTTTTAGTCGCAGCATCTGCGAGATCTATCAGCTCAGGAAGATTGTAGAGCTTCTTATCGTTCATGTTCAAAGGTTCCTCTCGAGGTTCGTATCTCCGAACGTAACGTTCGTCCAAGTTGGCAACGTTGTCACCATCGCCGACTTCGAGCGTCTTCCTCTTCTTTTTAGGTTGACTTTTGTCGTCACTTCTACCAAATTTATCGACTGGCATGTTGTTTTGAGATTTTTGTTTTAAAAAATATATTTCAAACGCAGTTTATTAAAAATGAATTATTTTACTTAATTTATTTTTCGTTTTTATTCGATAAAATTTTTTTTAATAATTTTTTTACCTTTATATGCTATAAGAAAAAAATCTCTCTCTAATGTAAATCATTGAGAATGTCTTGAAACCGACCTCCTTCAGACCATCTCTTGAGAACGTAAAGACACAGGTGACCGCAAAACACTTAATCTGGTGATTGCACTTGTTCCGTGTTGTAACGAACCATCGATTTGTTGAAATAGTTCTTTATTTCTTTCGGCGGCGAGATTCCATAGCTGTCGAAATAATAATTCTTCTTCTTCCCGTTCTTGAACCACGCCACCCAGTGAGTGCCTTCACCCGATAAATCGTCTAGATTTAAAATTCCGCATTCCGATTGTTGAGGTCTTCTCTTCGGCAAGGCATATCTGGAAAACACGCCTAAAAAATCTTTGATTTTCAAATCCTTCGCCGCATTCAACAGATCGATGTTGGATAGGGGTACGTTAGGTAAGACGACACCTTCTACGGATATCTCTATTTTCTTTTTCATAAATGCGTATACTTTTTTTTTATTTATTTATTTTATTATAATTCACTAAAATGACGTTATTTTTTTAATATTTTTTTCTTTTTCTTTTTAAACTAACTCTATCGACTTCCATAATCTTGAATCCGTCTAATTCCTCGACTTCCATAATCTTGGATCCGTTTAATTCCTCTTGATTTTCTGGAATCCTATCATCCTTAATCATATCTGGAATCCTATCATCCTCAATCATATCTGAAATCCTATCATCTAAAATTAGATCCAAAGTCCAATGTCCGAGTGCCAAAATGTTTATTTTATCATCTAACACGAATCTCTTATTGTCGTCGGCCGTCAGCGAAATCTTGTTGACTATTTCGGTATACAAGTCGTGATTTTCGCTTCGAATCGATTTCGTAGTCTTATACACCGGAACACTTCCTAACAGACAATCTTTATACTGTCGGCAAGAGACGTTTTTCTTCACCACGCACCCTTTAACCCCTTTGCCCTTCTTGATCTCTTCATCTTCTAGACGATAAGCATACAGTTTGGGTCTCAAGCCCACGAATTCGACAATTTGTTTACCGCCGCTCTCGTCCTTAAATTTACCTAACACCTTCTTGTTGTCGTTCGATTAAATGTTGGACAGGTGATGGATGGGATAATTGCTCATGTCGAACCATGCAGCCACATCCAGAGATATATCTCGGTAGACGTCTTTCGCCTCTATCTCATAAACTAAACTGTCTCTGTCGGTGAACAGTAGTTTGGCTTTATCGCCAAATTTTCGTTTGATGTAATCGTAGTGAAACTCGTACATCAATCGATTGCTGATATCTAAGATGATCGGTCTGAGATAATACGGTTTGTCGAACTTCAGGTGCATCTTTTGCATGTGAACGGCCATGTCGAACGTCGGTTCTCTTCCTGATGTTTTCCATCGATTTACCGTACACACAGTTGTTCATGAGTTTGAAGAAATCTTTTTCGAAATCGTTCTCGGCTCGAATTCTGAGATTCGTATTGAGATCGATGTATTTTTTCATCCAAGGCTCTTCGTTGAATTGAATGATGCGATGTATGTTGACTAATTTCATCCCGTAATCGACGTATTGTTTCAAATTCTCACTGTAGACGACGTAGTTACGTTTGTTAAATAAATTGGGAATGAGTTTTTCCTCGTCTCCTTCATTCGGTTCCATTCGTTCAGGAGCCAGCGGATAATCGTTGTGTAGATCGTGTAATTCTTCCAGATAGTCAAATCGAGTTCTAAAATGCAAGGATAGTCTCTCCATTTTTGCATCTCTTCCTGTTCCGTTACCCATTCGAAATTTCCAATCGGTAAAGGATGACTCATAGCCCAACCATACAAATTATTAGCGTCCCAATACTGTATGTATTTATTCAACCGTTTCGAATCGAAACCTTCTTTCATGTAGGGATTGTTAGCTTCAGAATATCTGTGGGAGATCATCGAGACACCACCTCTCGTAGCTCTTTCGAACATGAGCAACATGTCCACGTCGGATAATAATTCCAATTGGACTTTGGTGGTCTTCAACAGAGCGTCCCACACCAGACCGTGTGCAGTGAAATACCAAGCCAGATCCAGATCGTAATTTTGATGACAGACGTCTCAAAAATTTTCGAACACGTCTGCCAAGAGCAGAACGTCAGTCTTTAGATAGAGATTGTGATAATCTCTCATGGTTTTCATATCGAATGATTTCCACACGTTTTTGGCGTGTTCGTAATTCTTGTCGGATTCATATAATTTCGAATAAAAATCTTCTTTTGAAGGTAGTGCGGTGTCATCGAATCTCTTTAGATCGTTCATGTAATCGTAAGGATAGACTCCTTTCCTCAACATAATGTCTACTCGTTCTCCAAAATGTTTGCTCGTGATTTAAAATTTATCCTTGCTCATGTTATCGACTAATTTTCCCAGAGCGGTCGACATGAATTTAAAACTGTCGATGAAACGTATGCTTCTACGAATGAATTTCGTTTTTTCTTTCAACGTCTCTCCGTTAATTACTCTTTTCTTCTCCATGAGCTTCCATTTTGTGAAGAAAATGTATCTTTCTTATCTGTTCGCGATGCAATTTAATTGTTCGTGGGAGGTGCCGAGATTTTTCATGAACAGATGACAGTCGTAACCCGAGAGATTGTGAAATATCACCGGATAGAAAACGGCATCTCGATACAGTAAATTACACTTGCTGTGAGCCGGACCACGATACAGACCCATGTAATTATCGTGGTCTCTAACCTTCATATTTTCCTCTGAATTCTCGTCGAACGATTGTCTGCATATGTGACATTCGGTGGCTCTGTTATTTTCGTCCTGCTGCTCTCGTGTGATGATCATTTTTGCTGGAGTTTTGAATTTGTCGTATAACATTTGAATTTTCGATTCTAACTCTTCCACAAATCTTTGAGCCATGTCGTCGTCTTCGCACTGTTTCGTATAGATGAAGGGACCCATGACGTGTTGCGAGTCGAAAGCGCATTTCACGTAAATGCAACAGCCTGAAGGTATGTGTTTTTGATATCTTTCGACATAACTTTGAAGAGCATTAGGTTGGCAGGAACTAATTTTCACGGTGAAACATTCGAAATCGGCGTACACAACGAATGGTACTTTTAACCTTCTATTGCGATTTTCAAACTTCACGATGGTGTTGGGTTTGGGCATTTCAATGGCGACACCTTGATTTTCATTGCAATATTCCTGATGTTTCGCTAACGATTTTTTGCTCTGAAACGCGTTCATGCAGTTGCAACATAAACATATCTTATGTTCATGTTTATTATTTTGTCCCGACAGTAATCGGCTCGGATGTTTAACCCAACAATAATGACGATTCTCACCATTCAAAATCAATAATAAAATAATCGTCTTTTCTCTTTCGAGATACGAAGTCTGTCTGAGAGGATAGATCGTTCATTTTTCATCATCGTATCCCAAGACGTTCACCGCTACGGTGGGATTTTGAGCCTCGAAATGTTCGATATGTTTTAACTGTGTTGGAAAAGTCACTCCGGTCCAAACGAGATTTTTAGAAGTCTCCTTGTAACGAGAAACTCTATCGGAGTGCATTTTGACAGGGTATAAAGCGGAAGTGACTGCCCATTTAAAGCACTGATCATCTTTATTTCTCACGTTGATCACAGCATTTTTTTTTAGCTAAGAAATATGGTAATTCCACGTAGGAAGACCATTTCAATGAATCGTTTTCAGTTATATGAATTTGGAGTTTCAACACCTCATCGAACGTCCAATTACTACCTTCATGTTGATAATTCGCGAGAGACGTCAACATCTTGTCTTTCATCTTTTCGAAAATGTTCGATAAATCTGAACCTCGAAATATGGGTTCGACGTTAGATCTGAAAAATGCATTTGTCACGATGCTCTCGCCAGACTTCACGTCGATTTTATTCATCATGCAATGGAGTATCATCTTAATTTTTAGTCCCACGTCCATGTGTTTGCGAAACAAATCCAATACTTTTTTCTTCACCCGTTCCACGAACAATTTCGGATCAATTTTCTTGAACGAGGGAACACATCGAAAGTTTTAAAAATGCCTTTGATCGCACTCTCCCGTTCTACAGGATTCGATTGGAATAGTTCTGTGACGAGTCGTGCTACATATTCTTCTCCTTTCCCTTCGTTGATTGCTTGTCGAATTTCGCTTGATATGTCTCATTTGTCTAGAATCTGAAGTACATCACTCGTTTTCGTTTTAGTTTTTTTTTCTTTTCTTTTAAAACTTGAAGTTCTTCAACGGCTTTTCGTTTAGTCGTCTTCTTATTTTTCACAATCGAAACATTTTTGGTTTTTTTCGACGTTGGCATTTTGATTCCTTTTAGTATCTTTTTCTTCTCATTTTTCACAACCGATGCATTTTTTGACGCCGTTGCTGTCGACATTTCGTTTGCCTTTCCATCGTTTTGCAAATAATATTCCTGTATGACTTCAATTTTTTTTTATTTAGTTCTATAATTTCTGAAATGTGGAATTTTTAATAGTTTACAAATCTCGTTTAACTGAGGTACGGTTTTCTCATTTAAATTTTCCATTTTTTTATTTGTTTGCTCCATTTGTAAGAATATTTTTTTTTTGTTTTCGAATTTTGTATTTAAGAATAATTTGTTAAAAGTTTTAAAATTGTTTATATATATATGTTTTAATTCCTTCAAAAAAAAATTTTTTTGATGAAATTAATCAATTTTTTTTTATGTTCTTTAACGTGAAAAAATTGAATTAATACGAGAAAAAGGATGTTAAATTTGAACTTTTATTTATATAAAGAGAAAAACACTTTACAAAAAAAAAAATGTTCACATTAAAGAAATTAAAATTAAAAAAACTTTTTATATATATATAAAGAGTAAAAAAAAAAAAACTTTTTTAATAAATTATTATTTAAATACAAAATGTAAAATATATATTATTTGCAAGAATTCATAAAACAAAAAAAACAAACAATCGATCATGACAATAACACCTAAAAGATGCGAACTGAAATTGAAACGAGTCGAAACATGTAAGAAATTTGATTTTAAAATCTATAGATTACAATGACACGATTCCATCAAATTGAATGAGGTCGAGACGAAGGGCTTAGAGCGCAAATACGATAAATATAACATGCCTTTGAAATTGGACGAAGCCATGCTCGATTTGTTTTACGACTACCAAAGCGCTCTACAGAAAATCGTCATTGACAAAGATAGAGAATTCGACAAGGACGATTTGTCGTTGTCCTACGGAAGTTACATATATCCAAAAATCTCACTCGAACTCGTGGACAAATCGGGTGGTGAGAGCGCGTTCACCGATGTAAAAAAACTTTAAAAAGTAAAGATAAACATTCATCACATTTTCGAAAAAGGAGAATATACGAGTGTCAACATGCTAATAACTGACTTGGAAATATAAACAATAGAGAGATTGATTTTTTAGCGAAGAAGGAAAAAAAAAGTAATGAGATCTAGAGAGGTTGATCATCTCTAGATCTCATTACTTTTTTTTTGTTTTTGTTTTCCTTCTTCACTATCGCCCATATATTATAATAACGTTTCCTTTTTTCTCAAATTTCAGCATTGATTCTTCTTTTCTTTTTTTTTGTGATATGTTACGTTTTTTTTTATAAGAACACATTTGTTTATCCGAATCATAATTATGAATGAATGTTGTGCATCTCTCGGTAACATTCGCATCATTACCATTCTCTTCAGAAGGTAGTGGTGACGGTGGAAAACGTCTCATTCTTTTAAATTTCAACCATCTATCCTGATCTTTATTTAACTCTTTTATCAATTCTTTCATAAGATATCCATCATTAGCGTCTAATCGTTTTTCCGCATCTTTTTCGCACTCTATCTCGCGATATTCATCATTATCGTCTAATTGTTTTTCCACCTTTTTATCCATTTTATATTATTTTTTATACTTTCTATGATTTATATTTTATATAATTATATAATTTTTACATTATAATAACATACTCAAAATCGGTATATTCTTAAACCGCGAATTCTCACCAAACAACAAACCCTTGCCGGGTCGCTCAACGCTCCGTCCACTCTTCAGATAGAGACCGTTTTCACTCAAAGAGTTGCCACCTTTAATGGGTTCTAGATACAATCCTTCACCGCTGTTGTCTACGTGGACGGGACACTCGGCTCCTCCCTTCTTCAAAAACAGTCCGCTGCCACCCATTAATTTCTCAACTGCCGAACTCGCGAGTCCCGAGAGAGCTCCCACACCGAGAGTCTTTCCGAGAAAGGGTAATGCTTTTGCGGCGATTCCTGCCAATAGCGGTAGGAAACCGCCTTTCATTCTCAAATTGTATCTCAATTGAGTGGGACTCAATCTCAGCATCAACCCTCTTCCATCACGAATCGCTTTCTCCATCCTTTTACTTTGACTTCTGGTCCAGGCGATCGAATCCTGACCGCCACTCATCAGATCTTCATGAGTAAATTTGAATCTCACCACCTCGCCTTGAGTTGTTAACACTCTCTTAAGTTTCTTCCTCTGTCCTGCGGATATGTTCACGTTTTTAACCACGTATTGTGTCATAATTCTTTTTTTTTAAATATATTTTGTTCAATTGTTTTTTTTTTGTTTTAATGATAATTATATACGTGTATATTAAATAATTTTTTTAAATTAATATTGCGTTACTTTATTTTGTTATTTATATATACACGATATTTTTTTTTTTGCTTTTTATATTTCTCTTATGTGAAATCGTATTGTCACCCTTTCTCTGCGAAGATCTAACAGTTCACCATTTTGATCCGTCAACGTGGTTTTGAGACTATACAATGTGTCTAAAATTACTGGTAGATAAACTAAATTTCGAGGTCGTTCCACGATCTTATAACCCGGCGACCCGTTTGGAAAGAAGGAATAGATCGTCGATTCAGCGCTACCATTCCTGTAGCTTCCAGCAATCACATCCACGTTCACCAGAATGCTATTGACTGCGAGAATGTCAACCGTATTTTCAGATGCCGCGTGGCCTCGATACATCTTTTGATCGAATCCCAGCATCTTGCCTATAGAATCATCCGTGTTGAAATCCACTCGAAAATTATCTTCCAAATCCAACATCGTCTGTAAGGTATTAGGGTTGGGAGCGAGTCTGATCTTGTTGCTTCCCTTTCCATCCATCTTCATTCGCGTTTGAATGTAATTGTTCAAATCGTCTATGTCGTAACTTCCTTTGGGAATTCGAATCTCCAACCAATCCACTCCGTAGGGAAAACTTGAACGAGTTATTCTTTTCGGTGACGCTGGGAAAGGAATAATAAGTCTCCAGATTCACCAACGCCATCTCATATCTTTTCTCTCTATTCAATTCGATGGAAGGTTCGAATTTCGTCACGAATCGAGTCGAGTCGCCACTCACCATGATTTGATTGGATTGTTTTGCAGCCGTATTCTCGGCTATCCGTTCTAACAATTCTCCTTGTTCGAACATTATATTTAATTTTATTTTTATTTTTTCAAAACTAATTATTTGAAGATTTATTATGTTCTAATTTTTATTTTCACGCTCTATCTTATTATCATCAGAAACATAAAACTTGTCGAATCTGCACCGATATTTTCCGCGATTAAATTCGCTTGTCAAATCGATCACGCCGAAATTGTAAAGTCCTCCATCCCAAACCCTCTTGCAGAGTCTCCTGAATTCCGCCGCGCTCATGTTGTTTGCGACGTGATCGCTATAGACGTGATTGAGATTCTTGAGATCTTGTCGAAAGAGACATAAAAAATTAGCGTTCTCCCTTATCGTCTGTCTGGGCAATCGAAAATAATTCTGCGACAGGTAGAAGCAGTCCACGTTGCTGTGACGACCCCTAACGTAATACGATTCACATCGGTTCTGTCTCTCCAAAAGCAGATCGTCGAAAATGATGAGATTCTTATCTTCCGATTTCAATTCTCTAGGATCCGGAACATCGCTAGCGTTCTCATAAAATCGACACTCGACGTTCGAAGATGCATTTCTCTTCATCAATTCCATCGCTGCACCGTCCAAAATGGTCGAAAGAGAAGCTTCACTTTTGTCGAATTCCTCCCTACTTTCAAAGATTCTGGCTATGACGTCTTTAGGCAATCTACGATCCATGCATTCTCGAAGCAATCTGTATTCGGGTTGAAACAAGCTCTTGCCAAACACAAACAAACTGTCGTAATCAAACCAGTCGGGTCGGGACAACAGATTCATCAACAGATTGGTCTTTCCACAATTCGATTTTCCCACTATCAAGCCTCTTATGCTTTTGGGAAAGAACTCATTATTCGACCTCTTAGTCGCGGCGTCGTTCCAAGACATATCTTTAATGTTCTTCTTTGTTTATTTTTTTTTTTGTTATTTTAGATTTTTTCAAACACAATTTTATGTTTTATCAAACTCAGTTTTAATATTATTATTTATTTATATTACACCGTCGCGAGTTCTCTTCAATCCAGATCCACTCGTCATTTTGGCTGAATCTTGTATGGGTACCACAGCATCCTTAAAATCTTTCCAACTTTTCGGCGTTCGCTCTAACGTAGCTTGCTTCGCCAGTGGACTGATCAACTTGTCGATGAATGCGTCGGCTGCCCTCTTGCCAGCCACAGAAGCTATCCTACCACTGGCTTTGGAAGCGGCTTTCTTACCAGCATCCAAAACCGTCTTCTTACCAACCTCAAATGCAGTCAATGCGAGTTTTCTACCTGCATCACTCGTGAACGCTCGCATTATAGAATCGACGATGCCAGAACCGCCTTGAACGTAAGTTCTAACGTATCCCCTGTTCTTTATCACCAACATATTTTTATTTTATAATATATATTTTGTTTTCACTGGTAAATCGTTTGTTGTTTAAATACTTTTATTATTCTAGTGTAAACTTTACTATTTTTATTTTATATATTTTGTTTGTTTGTTTCTCTCTACTTATTATATACATCAATCCTTCAATTCGTTCATCAGCCTTTTATAATGCTTTTTATTCAAAACCTTCTGTCTTAACAATTCGTCACATATAGTAACTATTTCATTATCTAATCCTGTGTTACCAGCACGTCTACTTGCCATCAACAAACTCAATCTCTGAGACAGAGCATCAGAATCACTCGGAAGAAAAGTGGTTTTCACCCCTTTACCAGTCACCGATTCGACGAAGTTCTTATTCATATCCCATATGGGTTTCACCACTTTCGTCCACTTGTAACCTCTGTTGGCTTCGGGTCTCGTCTCTCTGTCATCATTATTTCTCTTCATGGCGTGGGTCTGAACCAGAATGTTGCCATAATACCACCATCCTCGGATGACGCAATGCTATCAGTGGTGATAGTCAAAGCTGTATCGTCGCTCTCGCTCACATCGGTTTCGATTCTCATGGGAACATAATCCGGTGTAGATTGAAAGGAATACTGTTTTGTAAAACTACCGGGCAACAAACCCATTCTCAAAGAACTCTATTTTATGGGTCTCAATTCTTCAACTATCTCCTTCTTGCTTCATTCCTGAACCTCCGTCACGGGTTTAAATATTTTCGTGGCTTCGCGTTTCAGTTCCATCTCTCCAAGACGTCTGCTTCTGTCAGCCGATTGAATGCTCTTCTTGGCATGTTCATATTCATTTAAAAGCTGATCTCGACGTTTAGCATCCATCTGTAAAAACATTTTTTTTCGTTTTTAAATTATTAATATTTCCTTTGAGTATGCTAATGTGAGTTATTTATTATTTTCAAAATTAAATGTATAATTATTTTTATGTTTTAAGTAAATAAAAATTTTCTGTCTTTAATATAATAAATAAAAAAACAGTTGAGGAAAAACATTTTACATGATAAAACCTCTATAAATGCATTTTGCCTCTGAACACATTAAAAATCGCATCACAGATTATTCACTCAGTGACGAACTGGAGAACTTTGAAAAAGTTTGAAAGTTTTAGTGCATGAGAAACTGGTTTCTGATTTAACGCGTTTGAGAATAATTACTTCCGTTAAAAGGGTTCATTCATATCTCGGATTATTCACTCAGTGACGAACTGGAGAACTTTGAAAAAGTTTGAAAGCTTTAGTGTATAAGAAACTGGTTTCTGATTTAACGCGTTTGAGAATAATTACATCCGTTAAAAGGGTTCATTTATATCTCTGAACATTATCACGAATATATTAAAAATTATTTACCACTTAAACCTAATTAAGTGGAAAATGCGCTTTTATTATCTATTATTAAAACGACCCATTAAACGAAAACCTTCATTCACACCAGAATAAAAACATGAGTGTCAGTTTTACCTATTAAAATTCACCCAAGTGAAAAAAGGTTTTATAATAGAATTTTTATTTGAATGAAACAATTCTACGAACTATTTTTATTTGAATGAAACAATTCTACAAAGTGTTTTATTAAAATTTATTTCACAAAATTCCTAATTTTCTAAACTCAATTTTTTTTTCAATGTAAACGAAAAACCTTCATTCATACCAAAACAAAACATGAATGTCTATTTTTACAGATTTAATTTTATAGTCGACTCTTTTGAACGAAAACCTTCATTCACACCAAAACAAAACATGAATGTCTATTTTTACAGATTCAATTTTATAGTCGACTCTTGAATG
Organism: Pictodentalium vernedei; assembly: GCA_031216915.1. Lineage (NCBI taxonomy): Eukaryota > Metazoa > Mollusca > Scaphopoda > Dentaliida > Dentaliidae > Pictodentalium > Pictodentalium vernedei. The sequence goes on from CM062295.1 coordinate 163,414,389, forward strand.
AAAACCGATTTTCTAATTTTCTAAAAACTCAATTTTTTGAAGAGCATCAAAAACAATAGCCGATTCTGGACCACTGGTCCAGAATCGGCAAACCGTTTTTTTGATGCTGGTCTGGAATCGGCAAAGTGTTTTTTGCTCGCGTTCACCAACGATAGATTGAAGGTCTAATCCACGATGGGAACGTCGACAAAAATTTTTAAAGAAATTGTACATGTACAATTTTCATACATTTTTCACTTTTTTGAGCGACGTGTACATTCGACACGTTTGCCAACGGGTATTTGAACGTGAAAAGTGCGATCTGTGAACCCTAAAAAAACAATAGCCGATTCTGGACCACCATGAAAAAACGACATTTTTGTGAACATGCACGCGATTTAACACTGAATCCTACGATGGTAAACGCACCATGTACGTGTACAGTACATGTACCAAGTGGTCTGGAATCGGCCTTTATTACCTACTCATAGGTATATACTAAAAATTGATTTGTAACACTGTCCGTTGAGGGGTTAATGCATTTGCGCGTATAAAACTCTAATGTAAAGGGCATTGTGAGATTATTGATCGATCGACAAATTCGCGCAGTGATATTATTAAATCTGCAGAGAAACATGGGGTTGAAACAAATCAACATTGTTGATTTTGAATGGCACGTGGATTACATGCGGGGAATTGTAAAGCCATTTTGTTTATTTACAATTGTGCAGACGATGATGAAAAAGTTCCGGCGAACTAATAAAATATGCAAATGAGTATGTCACGTGGGGTGGGTGGGATAGAAATATCCCACCCTGCTGTCTCACACGGGACACGCATATGTTTCACGTATAGTGAGGGTTTTGTGCAGTAGGCATGAAGTGCATGTAACTACTTTGACGTAGGCCTACACAAAACCTAGATATATACTGTTAAACAAAAGTAAGGGAAATTTGATAAAAGTGAGATATATCAAGAAATAGATTTATATTTTCATCAAAAAGATAGTTGAGGCATTGCACTGTGACGTCTGGTGAATGATTTCAGCGATAGTTTGGTGTCTGTCAAGCACACATTCCATGTTCTGAGCTGTAGAAGACATGGATGGCCAGTCAGAGAATTTACCACATTCAGTCCAAAATCCCAATACCTTGTAAATCCTCCGAGGCTCCTCGATTCGCGAGACAAGCTCGGATCCGACGTGGCATACTCCTCACCAAACATCCAATATCAGCTTGACTGTTGTTAATTCCATTCTTCCTGCAGTGCAGCGGCGAGTTCCTGGACATTGGTAGGAGGCTGTTGGCGTTGTCGTAGGCGCCTGTCAAGCATATCCCAGACGTGCTCGATTGGTGAAAGGTCTGTAGTGATGTTCTGCTCCTGGAGGAACTCTCTAACGACATGGGCCCTGTGTGCTCTTGCATTGCCATCTTGGAAAATAAATCGACGGCCGTGACGTCGCGCAAATGGCATCACATGAGCAGCCAACATATTGTCACTGTAGTACTGCCCTGTGACACGCCTTGGATGACATGTCATGCTGTTCTGCTTGTCATGGTTATGCCTCCCCACACCATAACCGATCCACCCCAAAACTATAATGCTGCCTAACAGTTACGTCATGGCATTCCGCCGCCGTCACACTCTGTTTCGCCTGTCGTGGAAGTCGAGAGTGAACCTCGATTCATCGGAAAATATGACGTTGCTCCACCGACGATTGTCCCAGCGCTGTCGTGTTCCACGCCAATTACGCCTTGCTGCGATGTGACGTTCAGTCAAACGTGGAATTATTCGAGGTCGTCGAGCGTACAAATTCCAGCTGTGTAGGCGATTTCGGGAAAGTCTGACCACTGACTCGCATGTCTGTCGCTCGGTGCAGCTGCTGTCCAATTTCTGAGGCACTTTGATGGCGGTTACGTAATGCTGTGCTTCGGATGAAACGATCCTGGTTAACACTTGTCGCCCTTGGACGACCTGACCGACGTCTGCCATCAACACTGTCAACACTGTCTGTCTGACGGTAGCGTGATCACAACCTGCTATTCACCGATTGAGTAACGTTGAGAATTTGAGCCACTACAGTCTCTCTGTTGCCAGTTTCCAACATGCCAACGGCACGTAAATGTTCGTCACGTGCCAGTCTTCGCATACCTCAAAAGTTACGTTTCGACCAGAAACTATTGATGAACGAGTTTATACCAAAAAAAGAACGATGAGACCTCCGAAAAAGCCCTTCCAGTACAAATGAAAATTTCAAAACGTACCCAGCAGACATTAACGCGGCGCTCGCGCGGAAAATCTGCACCAAGTTTTCGTGAGCCGGTGACATTCATGATCCACACTAAACTTGTTAACATACTGATGTGTCCAATCACGCGTATCCAATATCATTTTCCGAAATTATCAACATCAGTTTGGATATCCCCTAATTTTTTGGAAAAGTATATATATAATAAACAAATTCTACAACAGTCAAATTGATCTGTGTTGTATTCCGTCTTGTTGACGAGATGAGATCGGCCAGATCAAACTAGACGCCAGCGGCGTCTCGTTTGATCTGGCCGATCTCATCTCGTCAGTTCGACGGAATACAACAACACGGATGTATTGACTGTTGTGGTAATCTGCATGTGTCAAATACGTTCAAATAGGAGTACCGACGACCAGTAAATTATAAAATTGGGCTGCCAAAGTCATGGGACGTGGCCTTTCAATCAATACGCAGTTGACGATATGCTAATTGTAGAAAAGTGCCTCGATAGGTTATTTCTTGTTTGGTCTGCGCCTCATGCTAACAAATGCCATGATATTGCCATAATCTTATACTAGACAGGATGCCAATAGTAGGATGCTGCAGTTGGGGTCAGAAATTAGCAACTTCATGCTGGCTACTGCAAGTAGGGTTTATGACCTTCGAGACCACCCTTGAGAGTTTCGCACTATCCCAAACGTCTGGACAATAACCGCCACCCAGGAACAGAAGCAAACATGAAGAAATTCCAGTTCAAATCTAGAACAGTCTCCAGGCAACCCGTAAAGTAACTTTTAGTTCAAAAGACCAATCAAATCACGAAAAACGTTCACGTTTGAAAGATGACCCAAAGCATGAGAGAAGCTCTGGCGGAACGGAACAAAAGTAAGACAGAGAGAAGAACGAAGTACGACCAAGAAAGCCACATTCAAACAAGAGAACGAACTCACTTTAGGAGACCTGCCTGCTTCCAAGGAAGAAACATGCCGACTGGAGAATACAGTTTCGGCACAAAAGGCAGACGCAGTTAATTAGCAAGTATAAATTTAACAGCCAAAAAGGGTGTTCAGAATAACTGGAAACCATACCACAAGTCATTCGTGATGGTTATCTAACATTCCAGAAAGAGATGGGTGAAGACCAAATACCCCCTACAAAGATCTTCGAAAAAATGAAAAATTCAAAACGTACCCCACAGACATTAACTAACGCGGCGCTCGTGCGGAAAACCCGCACGAAGTTTCCGTGGGCCGGTGACATTCATGATGCACACTAAACTTGGTAACATATTGATGTGTCCAGTCACGCGTATCCAATACCATTTTCCGAAAATATCAACATCAGTTTGGATATCCCCTACTTTTTTGAATAGTATATGTAGAGAATCATCCAGGACACCAGTAATCTTGAATGAAACTCTTTCACGACTTTTCATGTTCCAAGAACTGGATATGGTGAGAGTACCTTAACAATAAGCCCCGAGTGGCCTGCGATACCCTTCTGCCCAAAGAAGGATTTAATTCAGTATCTATGTCCAGTTAACACTACAGAAGAATGATTTACGTTATTATTTAGAATTATGTAGTCCATGTCATATGATTTTTTCTAAAATTCAAATGCTACCACGGAAATAATGCCACGATTTCCAGTAAGGCCAAAAGGTTAGTTTTGTAGGACCTGAAATTCCAAATCTCTCTCGGTTTCCATCATAGACCACAAACCTTGCATTCGAGCAGGGACGGGGGGGGGGGGGGGGGGGGGGGGGCACTGACATGACGTCCTATTTTTTATTCGGCTCCTTATTACACCCACCCACCCACCCACCCACCCCCCTCACTCTCCCATTAAAATCCAAAATAAACTTATCCTAATTGCCCACGTGGGGGCACGATGACGCTGTGTGCTGAGACGTACGGCACGCCGAGGTGCAGTCTTCAGCCAATCTAACCCTGTCTGTGCTGTGTAGTACGCAGTACCGCTATGCAGTGTGTAGTACAGTCGTGGGTTATGATGTTGAAGAGCTGACAGCTGCTCGTTGCTCCGGGTACTCTGGCTTCCTCCACCCGTAAACCTGTCACTGACACGATATGACCCTGGTTGTTAAAGTGTCGTTAAACACCAATAAATAAATAAATAAATTAATTAATAAATAAATAACTTGGGTTGAATTTAGTGCATCAGAGAGAATTTTCCCAAAATACCGTCTGCACATTTTCTACAATTCGAACAAGACACCCACCCCCTTCTAACGTGTGACATTTTCCCAGATTAAGCCCAATATTCTCACATATAAAGCCTCCTGATGTTGTATTTATGTTAAGAGTGTGATGTACAACATCATCTTTAAGGTTTGAAACACAAATGATTGTACATATTTGCTGATATATTGATATATTTTTAAACAAGAGCACCGCTGGGCATTGCATCATACGCCCGTGAACTGTTCAAATTCTACCATTTTAACACATTTGCAATTTTTTTAGAGTGCGAGAAATTTATACTGGCATATATATATATGTTACGGTCATTTGAGAAAAAGACTAACAAGTTTGAAGCCAATCGAAAAACAAATACTAAAGTTATCATCCGGAAACCAAATATTTGACGAAGAATTCTAAGTCCAACAGGGGCCATAATTCAGGCAAAGATTGTTCAGACCGACCCCATATTCGAACTTGACCTGTATTTTGTTGTGATTAAACCACATACCAAGTTTGGAGCCGATCGGAAAACAAATACTAAAGTTATCATCCGGAAACCAAATATTTGACGAATTCTAAGTCCAACAGGGGCCATAATTCAGGCAAAAATTGTTCAGACCGACCCCATATTCGAACTTGACCTGTATTTTGTTGTGATTAAACCACATACCAAATTTGGAGCCGATCGGAAAACAAATACTAAAGTTATCATCCGGAAACCAAATATTTGACGAATTCTAAGTCCAACAGGGGCCATAATTCAGGCAAAAATTGTTCAGACCGACCCCATATTCGAACTTGACCTGTATTTTGTTGTGATTAAACCACATACCAAATTTGGAGCCGATCGGAAAACAAATACTAAAGTTATCATCCGGAAACCAAATATTTGACGAATTCTAAGTCCAACAGGGGCCATAATTCAGGCGAAAAATGTTCGGACCGACCCCATATTCGAACTTGATCTGTATTTTGTTGTGATTAAACCACATACCAAATTTGGAGCCGATCGGAAAACAAATACTAAAGTTATCATCCGGAAACCAAATATTTGACGAATTCTAAGTCCAACTGGGGCCATAATTCAGGCGAAAAATGTTCGGGCCGACCCCATATTCGAACTTGACCTGTATTTTGTTGTGATTAAACCACATACCACATTTGGAGCCAATCGGAAAACAAATACTAAAGTTATCATCCGGAAACCAAATATTTGACGAATTCTAAGTCCAACTGGGGCCATAATTCAGGCGAAAAATGTTCGGACCGACCCCATATTCGAACTTGACCTGTATTTTGTTGTGATTAAACCACATACCACATTCGGAAAACAAATACTAAAGTTATTGTTCGGAAACCAAACGGACGGACGGACGGACGGACGGACAGACGGACAGACGGACGGACAACGCCATAACATAATACGTCCCGTTTTTTCAAACGGGCGTATAAAAATTAAAAAAAATTGCACAAGTTGGAAATGCACATTTTTGGTGCACTTAAGAGATCCACCCACCCCCACGTCACGTCTTGCAAATTTTTGGTGCCCCCCCCCCACCCCCACCCCCCCCCCCCCCACCCCGATTCGAGTGAAAATATAATAGTTGCATTCAAGCACCATTTTAGTCGATGGGAACTCAATTCGAAATAATGAAAGTTCTCTTTCAATATTGCCATTTCCTTAAACAAATGGTAACCTAAGATAAATGTTTTTGAATTCGCGCTAATGAAAAGTAAAAGGGTCCGAATCACTCCATCCGCACTCTTCTCCCATTGCTCACAGCATGTTTTCTTGAAATGTTTACACCTCGCGACCTGTGACCTTGCACAGATTAAAAGCCAAGATGGCAGTTTCGAAAAAGGCTTATTGTGTGTCCTCCCTTTTGTTATTACATTATGTACTGGGGAGGGGGGGGGGGGGGATTATCCAGTTATGCTTATTTTATAATATTATTTTATTCTTGAATCATTGTTTGTAACGAGCCCCTGCGACCCAATTGATTACCACCCAATTACTCCCAATTGTCCCCAATTACCACCCAATTACAGTTTACACCTATTACCACCAAATTACTACCCTATCAATGGTACTAAACGGGAGCGGGACAGCTCGGCCTCAGGAATGTCGGCGCCTTCGCCACCGGAGCCCTTTCGCCACCGAGCCAGAGCCGTACTATTCATAAGGCTGACTAGCCTGAATCCTAGGGGCCCGTAGGAACATGGGGCCCGCCTTTTTTTTCTTTTTTTTTTTTTTTGCTGAGGCACTGTTACCAGCGCCTTAGGACTCCAATGTTTAGAGGCACTTTGCACTCTGCGCCGTAGCGGTAAGTGTACATATATATTTGGAGACACGCAAAATGGATATAGGACTTTGTACTGTGGCATAGTGCCTACCATACCAGGGTCAGGCTGTCAGCTGTAGTACGGCGAAAGACTGAAGTGCCGGAGGGGGCCCCGATCCCGAAGTACCTAAAAGCCTAGGGGGGGGGGCGGCCATGGGTTAATACGGTACTGCACATAGCGATTTCGCCGGGTAGCGGAAAACGCGGGATACCGACCTGAATGACCAGATTGACCAGATTGTCGCGCTCAGCCCTAACCACCCTGTACACTCATTTTATACTCCCTTCATTCGATTACGCCGATGTGAAATGGGACAATTGCACAGAGGATAAATCATACACGTTAGAGAATCTCCAACCAGACGCACTTCTCACAATTTGCGGCTCTACCGCGTTACCAGTCACCACTCACTTCATAGAGAAACCCGTTTCGAACCTCTGAAAACACGACGAACCCGTCACAAGTTAATGTTTTGCAACAAAATGGAACACGGACTTGCTCCAGATTATTTGTTGCCACTTCTACCTCGTACTGTAACACAGAGGTCCGCATATTCCCCCAGAAATGACGAACAATGAAAACAGGCTGACTTGTCCCGGGCTGAGTTGTCCCGATGCCGAAATATCCCGAGGCCGGTTTCCGGCGTTTTTGCTACCCGGCGATTTCGCCACCGAGCGTTTTCGCCACTCGGCACTTTCGCCACCAAGCGTTTTTGTCACACCCACCCCCCCCCCCCCCCCCAGTAAAATTCCTTGCATAAAAAAATGATTGAATAAAATATTATATTAAACATCCAATTTATAAATTAACATAAATTCCACTCAATGTGTCTTGAACTCGGCTGACTTATTGTGATAATTGTCCTCTCACTGCGGCATGTTCCAAAGAACTACTCACTGGTTGGTTGAGTTTGTTTTGTATATGTATGTATTGTGTTTTAACAGTTTCAAGTCAGATTCTATAAATGAGCCATGCTGTTGAATTTTTTACCATTGGCATCATGTCTTCGAATAATACATGCACACACTGTCTGGGGTGATTTTAGACCACGCTGGCAAGCGTAACGGTGTTGTAGTGCACTGAATGTGGACGATGGCAGCATCGAATTTCTGAGACAGGCATTACACAGGCAACGCGTAGAGAGACTGTTAAGAATAGAGTGGACATCGATTGGTTACGTGTAGCATGAAAAGAAAATTCCTAGAATTACCACCAAACCCGCCTCGACAAAGCTCTGCACTGGACCTACCCCAGTAGAACATTCAACAGTTGGCAAATTTGAAATTGAATTCGTAGAAGGTTCAACTAGAGACGCCGGTGAAATCTTGGGATTTAAAACCTCACACAGGACTGGGGTCAGTCATCCATAATAGCAGAAATAAAAAAAAGATAATATAATAAGAGGTTGCTTTTAATTTCCTTCCTGGATTTGCTAAAATGTATGCCCCAAGAGACTCTTGCCAACAGATATTTAAAATTTAAATTAATTTAATTAGTTAATTTATTTTATGCTGCAATAAGAGCTACATATGCCTAAGGGAATAAATTGTTTGAACAGAAAATAGCACATAAATGCGTTTAACCTTTACCTAACGAATCGCAAACATCAGCCTGCGTAATTTGCAAATTCAGCAGTTGAAAGAAAATAAATTTTTCAAAATATTTCAACAAAAGCATATCATGTGACCCCTCATTGGAACGAGCTCATCGAGCTCGTTCCAATGAGGGTTCACATGATATGGTCTTGTTGAAATTTTTTTTTAATTTTAAAACATAGTAATTAAAATAATAAATTTTGATATTGTCTGCGTTGGGTAAAGGGTTAAAGAATACACTATAATGTAGATTCTGTTACTTCAATCGTTTCGGATAACTTACAGTGTAGCCAAACAGATAATTCACTAACATTAATGTTAATTACAGCAGTGGGGAGTTTTGAAGGGAAAACTAGCCTGACAAGAGCAAAGTGGGCGGCATAAATAAAACGCCCAAAATGCTTCTATCCAGTCAGATAGGAGCATTCCGCCCACAAGCACAAAAGAGGGAGAAAACCCCACAAACAAAACACAAAAGTGAAACAATAGCAACTCGAAACTCCCCCAGGAACAACTGATGCTGGTAAACGAGTGAGTCCAATGAGTCCCAAGCCAGGCCCAAGCACCGCTAAACAATGAGGGGTACAAACCCTACTGCACGGAAATATCATGCACTAAACATAATGTGCAGATGTGCAAGGCCAGACACAAGTGGCACAACCGACTGTAGAACGTGGCCAACGATAGCCATGAACGGGAAAACACCTGCAACAAAACACGCAGGGAGGTCTGCAACAGAACCCCTGGGAAAAAGGGTAACTAACTCTACCTGGGCATGGCCCGGGAACCATTCAGTCACTAACAGAAAAGTCGTCATTATTGACCTAGATGTAGTCAAAAGAACCAAATATACAACAAAAAAATTCAATGTACATACATACAAAGATAGTACATAGAGCAGGGCCCGAAGCTAAGAACCCACATGATGCCCAAGCACCACGGGCATGTAAAACCAGCCTAAATTAAGCACACCCAGCACAATATACAAAGAACACACAAAGAGCGTATAGCTCAGGTCTCTACGCCAACGATACACACAGTGCCCATGCACCCTGTGCAGGCAGAAGCTTCAGTACATATCATTCCGAACTGTAATGACTCATAAACACATACACGGATACAGAGTGTCTAGCTCAAAACTGCAAATCAACGGCACAAATGGTGTCCAAGCACCATTTGGATCATGTACAAACATTAAAGAACATCAATCAGCACTATGATATGGAAGGTATACACATACACAAAGAGCCTATTGATCAAGTCTATAAGTCATCAGCTCACAGTGCCCAAGCACGATGTGCAGGCTATATCTGCATGAAAAAAAAAACAACATTCTGCAATTCAACATGCAATAGACACATGCAGGGAGCCTACAGATCAGGTCTCCGAGCCATCTGCACAAACGATCCCCAAGCACCGTTTGAAGGCGTCACAAGTATTAACGACCAACGGACTGCATTAGACCGAATAATCCTATATGAGAAAAGAAAAAATATAATGCCACTACTGCCCAAGCAGAGTGAACGAACAACCGGAATACCCCACACAGCTTCCAGTGCCAATGAATCGACAAACTTGAGAAGGCCAAGACTTAATGTAACGAGGGACAGCGAATATAGGACTGAAAGGCATTGGATTTCCAATGGCCCGTAGATCTAATTTGCGTATCAGAATAACCGTTACTGGCAACCCACGTTGCCGTGCCAATCCTGAAACTATGTCCTTTGAAGACTGTGGAGCTTAAATGACAGAAATTCAAGCATCTTTTAAATATCGTATCACAATTACGACGAAAAACAGAGGTACCCTGGGGAAAAGCAAAAAGCGGTCCATCTACCACCCCCGCAGAGATAGGTAACGTTGTAGCAATTGAACAGGACAAAAATCAACATCTGGACGAGACCTAATAGTAACATAATGGGGAGTACTCCCCAGATTATGTTTAAAATGACGAAATGCCAAAATAACAATAAGGACCAAATCCCCAGACTGGAAACGCATATCCCCTAGCCGAAGAACCCAAGACCTTTGTTGTGAAGTTACTGGACATAATTCCCAATTCGAGCAAAAGCAAAAAATGCAATGCTAAAAAGGGATTCGTAAAGCTGCACTGATAAGCACTAGCACAGCAACTAGGTAGACTGCAAAGCAATCGACGCAGTAAGGGCAAAGTGAGAGGGCGGCGGATATAACTTGATGGACGCAAACGCTGTATTCCAGCTAACAGTTTCTTAACAAGAAACTGCTGAATTGGATCAGGCAAATTATAAATTTTGTGAAAATAGGAAAGGCCAGAAAGGATGGAGAGAATTGACCTAGCTACATAACCAGAATCAAACAAGTGAGCAATAAACAAGCAAATAATATCAATGGGAATTGGTAAACAACTCCAGAAATGTAATGCTGTACAAAAAGACACAAAGCTACGATAAGTTGCGTTATATGACTTTATAGTAGATGGCGCTTTTTGTCCATTAACCTCGTAAGGGTCCCAGTAAGTTGGTCAAACGGAGCTCCTCTGGAATGAGGACTTGCCGGCTGAAACAGTGAGGTGCGAGGCTCTTGAAATCTGTAGCCTGTGAACGAGAAAGAGAATTTGCTAACGCATTCGACTTTCCGGGAACATGTTTAGGTTTAAACAAACTGTTGTTCCGTAAACAAACTAAAACCATTTGTCGTAATAGATGGGGAAGCTGTACATTTTTTTAAGTTTGGGAAATGATATACTGTACGACAGACATATTGTCACAAAAGAAGAGCACACGCTGATTACGCAAGGAGGGTGAAAATAAATGTAATGCCAAAACAATGGGATATAACTCTTATATCGCGATACTAGTATCCTTGTCCGATGAAGACCAAGCTCAATAGAATCACTGACGCCCAAAATCTCCCCCAAAACCCAAGGAAGCTGCTGAATCTGTGTGGAAAACTAATGCATCACTAGACAGCCACTGACGTTTGAGAAAAGGAGATTTACCATTAAAATTGTTTAAGAAAATTAGCCACAACTGAAGATCCAATTTCAGCTGTTTGGTTATTCGTTTCCTGTGATGAGCCTTCGAAAGACCAACTGTAAGATTAATAAGATGACGAAGGAATACTCAGCCAGGTAAAACAACCGAACAAGCAAAATTCAGAAGCCCAATTAAAGACTGTAACTCCTTCAAAGAGGCCTTTTCCCGATGCAATAAAGAATCGATCATGTCTTTACACTTTAACAATTTGTCATGAGGAAGGCGAGCAGACATAGTATTAAGATCAATGCCCAGGAAAGTTAAACATGCAGTTTGTGGCGAAGTTTTTTCACTGGCAACTGGAACCACAACCGTGACGCATAACTTCAAAACCTGACTGAGATAAAACTGGCAAGTGTCTTCCCGAGCAGCTCTGAAGAAAAAATGGCCCAAAACATGCAGTAGGGTGTGAACCGAATACTTAGCAGCTGCAATCCAATGGAGGGTATCGTGTTGACATTTTTCAGTAAAAGATAAAAGATCATCAAGATTTACGATTATAAGTTTGAGACTCAACTTGAAACAACGTGATTTATTATTGATTTTTTCTCATCATGATTTCACTTCAGGGGAAGCAACTCTACAATATGTTGCAACAGATTGCCCCAGTATAAAGTACAACAGCACAGCACCTCTCTTATTTCTGGCGCTTATGAACATGACATTTCCCCCTTAACTTCATATTAAAACTTTATGACTTGAAACTTATTCTTGTTTAGAAAATTTAAACAATTAAAGTTCTGAAACTAAATAGTGCTTTACCCGCAACCTGAATATTGTTACCAATGAGTCACAGTTTCTCATTCTCAGTAATGGACAACATTCAAGTTCTTCAATTAAACGTCTTGGTGGCTTTCTATTTCTTTCAGGAGATCTTTTCTGTACCTCAGAATCAGTTTCAAATGTTTGTGACTGAGTTTGTAACTGTGTGGGGCCTTTATTAATCTGGGTGTCAATAACTTCATCATCTTCCAGATCAGATGAATAATAGTACTCAAACGATTAGTCGACTAGTCGATGTCGACTCTCGGCAAACCAGTAGTCGACTCTCAATTGTGCAGTCGACAAGTCGGAGGAGTTCAAGCTTTTAGCTAAATAGTATCCCTTCTGTGCCACTGTCAGACAGTTTGAACAGCAATATTGGGCAATCAATGTATACATCTATTGCCATCTAATAGTAGTGACAGTAGTTTGTTTTAACTGGTACTAGTCGAGTGCTGAATTATTTTGGGCTATCAGGATATGTTATTAATTTGCCTTGTTGCAATTTATGGGAGAGTGCCTATAGGCACTCTCCCAGGCACTCTCCCATAAATCGCAACAAGGCAAATTAAATAAGACTATATAATTTCACTCTTAGCGTAATTAGAAGCACATTAACAGAATAATGTTCCAGTAAGTTGTATATGAATGCCCAAGTGAAGCCAAATTTGGACCTTCAGCACTCTACCGGAACACCAACACTGTTATAAGGAGACAGGTTATCACCAATGACTAGTCAATGTCGACTTGACTTTGGGGTATTGACTAGTCGACTTTGGAATTCACTAGTCGTTTGAGCACTAATGAATAATAATCATGTTCCATACAGATTATCACCACAGTGTGTGTCTCCGTGAATTCAGATCAAGTCGAGTTGTAGGAACAGAACAGTATTTCGACGAGCCCGTTAGGACGAGTCGAAATGCGATTCTGTGCCTACAACGAGACTTGATCAGAATTTCCGGAGACACACAGTGTGGTGATGATAGATTTATCTCACAATATTGACCACAAAATGTGTTATAAAACTATTTTAAGAGGAACTTTTTCATTTGCCTTATCGATGGAAAGACGCAAATTGAAAAATAGAAGGGCGTTCATTTATCTCCATAATGAGGTCAGTGACGACGTTACACTTCAGAGAAAATTACGTCACTGGGATTCACTTTACTGAATACTGTCTTGCGAAGTGGAGCAACTGTGGGTTTCGTCAACGTGAATTTGGTTGTTACTTTTGTAATAATTACTAGTGAATTAAATATCCCTCTTGGTATAAAGGTTATTATATTTTAAAATATGCCGTTCATCGTTTATTGAGGTGGAGTTTTCCACATTTCATAGCGAAAGCTAATCCTTTAACTTCAAGAGAGAAGCCTCGACTCGAGCGTTCAGGAAAATCCCAATAATACTTATTAATAATAGGCTACAAACCAGCCCAAGATGCCGAAAAGTGCGCATAATTTAACTATTCGTTGAGTTAACTTCCCCAATGACATTTTAGCATGGCGTGCATAATAAGTACGTTACAGGGCGTTTAGTTGCATATACGGCTCAGAGAAAACAATATTAGATTCGGCTTCGCCTCACCTAATATTGTTTTCTCTGAAGGGGAAAACGCGAAGCGATCGGAAAATGATATTAATGTCGTTGTTTTGGCAACAGCAGAATCGCGCGCTTGTATCAGGGGCCCTTGATACGGATTCGGAACAAGGGCTCAGATGCATTAAACTTTAGTTGCGTAAAAACGCGCCGATTGGGAGATAAAAATATTTCTTGTCAAGGTCAGGACCAACTAATTTAAAATGTGAAATGTTTCTGGTTATCTGATGTTTGCTCACCTCAGACTGAGCTGTTACCCTAGGAAACTTAATGTCAATCACTTTATAAATCTTAGGTTTATATCTGGAAACCAATTTACCCTCATGAGTTTGTTTGACGATAACTCTGTCTCCCAACTCAACTTTTGTATGTTTAGCTGAATGTTTTTTTATCAGAATAAACTTTCATTTTAACTTTATTATTGTTGTCTCTCTTCCTAATGTCACTGTCATTTTCAGGCATTTTAGGAATGACTGGCAATTTATCATCAAGATTTTCGATTATAAGTTTGAGACTCAACTTGAAACAACGTGATTTTATTATTGATTTTTTCTCATCATGATTTCACATCAAGGGAAGCAACTCTACAATATGTTGACACGGTATAAAGTACAACAGCACAGCACCACTCTTATTTCTGGCGCTTATGAACATGACAGAGGAATGAACTGAAACTTACAAAAATCTGACAAGAAGAGGCACAACCCATCGGAAGACATGACTAAGCGAGCACGAACTGAAATTGCAAAATTTGGATGGGAAGAACCTGTGGAAGACCTCACACTAGGCATGGTTTTCAAATACAATTCCCAGTGAATGGAGTCACATGCTAAAGATAGAGTTAAATGTTTCAATAAACGAAAGTGATTATCATAGAATGCCCAATCATAGCCAATTTTGCTCAAATGGCGAACTGTAGACTGATATTGCAGAATGGACTGTATTTGATCTGGACATTTTTCAACATAAATGGAAATTTCAAGGCCACAAACTATTGTGAAATAGAAGAAATCACTTTGGGTGTTTCGGGAACCCAGATTAAGGAAGGGCCCTCGCCCGAGTCCCGTAATGACATAGTGTTTGACCCTCGCTACCCTCGCTATCCTGCTGGGGTAAAAGAGATGCAAAATTGACATGTTAATTAGCCCAAATCTGGCGTTTCAATTTTTGTGAAACATGAAACGTGAGAGGCAGAGCCGAAGAAATAAAATCTTTACCTATAAGACCAGATGGCGGTTGACCCATAGACGAAGTAAAAGAATTCAATGCTATGGTTGGTACAACAGGATGGAATGGCACCGGAAGTCTGATTTTCTGACCCCTGACAGAATGTAAGGCGGTTCCAACCGCATCTGAAATGGCTTTCTCCCTGGCAGGCTCATTATTCAAAGCAAGAAACTGGGAAGGCAAATTGACTGTCAAGGAAACAGAGACTGACAAAGGAGCATCCATACGTCTCTCCTCCCTCGCATAACAATGTCCACTGAACTGACCAGTAATATCCCGTGAAAGATGTGTTGATTGGTCTGCTGTAGTAAATGAAACGGTTGAAGTCAAGTTTTGTGAATGCAGAGGATATTGTGTCTGATGAACTGATATACTGGATGGAGCCGACAAAACTGATGAAATTGAAAATAGCAGTCGGTTGGATGCAACTGATTTACATGTAGATGTGGCAAAGGTTGGCACAGATGGCTGCTGATGTGAAGGACAATGGGGAATCGCCCAAAGAGATTCAGAAGAACCTGGTAAATGGGTGATGCAGCCGAGCCCGGGGTTGATTTAATCCTTGAAGTGTCACTGACCAAAAAGGAATTAGGCATGCTAAAATGTGCATGTTGAGTTGTTATAATTGGAATATCAACATTTGTCTGAATCTGGGAGGCTGTCGACGCCGATTCATGAGGTGACCCTGATGTCACAGTGTGGGCTGTGCCACCCACTATTGGGTGAACTGGAGATGAGGGAGTGCCTTGCTAACTCTAGCATGTATCCTTTGTTCCTCAGTCAGGGATGAAATAATGTGAACGCGAGGAAAACTGAACCTCTTGGAACTTGAAGGCTGAAAAACTGCCGACAAATCATCAGTTAACCCCAGTGGCCGTGTAGGCATACTGAAACGATAAAAAAAAAATTTGACAACAGAAAAAATTATTGAGTACTTAAACATGGAAAGCTGTAATACTAAAATGAAATAGAGCCAAGCTCGCCGGTCCTGATAAACATACACCAAGATACTGCACAAGATACTTTCTTTTCCAAGCCTACTGCATTTCCGTTTCGTCGTCTCTATCAACCTGGTTCTAAATTTGACACCCTGGAGATAATTGGTAAGGAGATACTAGAGTACAGCTCTCTTGGCCACATTATCCTCCAGGGAGATCTCAACTGCAGAACTGGGAATGAACTAGATTGGTAGCAACTGCGATTTGTTACCACTGTATCCAAATTATCGTGTCGACAGCTGCAGAACGCGACAAAGTAATGATGCAGGGAGAGTTGATTTTCAAGGTCGAAAATTATTAGACCTATGTGTGCTGGCAGGAGTTAGAATTTTAAATGGACGAAAGGCAGGTGACGCCTCAGGCAAGTATACCTCATAGCAATACAATGGTAAATCAGTGGTTGATTATGGCATTGTCAGTGAGCCGCTTGTTGATCAGATACCAATCTTTAAGGTCAATGAGGTCAATATTTTTTCTGACCACTGCCAACTTTGGTTCATATTAAATAGTTCTTATAAAACTGAAAAGAAGGTGGAAACTGAAATACCCTTTCCACCGCGTTTTATATGGGATGAATATTACGTAAGCATGTTTAGAAAAGAAAATTACGTAAGCATGTTTAGTTTACCTGAAACAAAGACCCAATTAGAAAATGTTATGCAAACAAAATTTTCAAATTTTGAAGTAGAACTAGCAGAGTTTGGGCGCATTATCCAAGATATTTTGAATAAATGTTTGAGAACAAAAAACAAAAAGAGCAAAAAATCCAGAAAAAAGAAAAACCCCAAGCCGTGGTATGACAGTACCTGTCATGATATGAAAAAGCACATTGTTCATCAAAGGTACTTATTTCAGAAATATCATAGTGACCCCATTGTGCGGGGGAGATACTACGTTTGTAAGCTAAAGTTTCGTAAAAGGCAGTACAAAAAAGAAATTATAAAGAAATTAGACACTAAATTTGCGTCACGCCAATCCGAAACAGTTTTGGGAAACGATAGGCAAATTACAAGATGACCTACATGAGAAGGACGATCTCGCAAGCAGTATTCCCACGAGCACCTGGCAAAAACAGTATGCCGCATTAGGTAACCCAAACCCCTTCACTCAGCTTTAACAATGAATTTCAAAATACTGTTCAACAAAGGCTTACTATTTCTGAATCGTCAGCCTTTCTGAAAAAAACATTGGATTTCCCTATTACAGCTCGGGAAACGCACCAGGCTATTTCGAAGCTGAAATCTGGGAAATCTGAAGGTGTCGATGGGGTTAAAAATGAAATAATTAAGTCTGTAAAATCGATAATAACCCCAGTGTTGACAAAGTTGTTCCATACGATCCTAAATTCCGGTTGATTTCCAGATAAATGGTCAGAAGGCTATATAGTGTCAATTCCCAAAACTGCCAATGCCCAACACCCCGATGAGTTTCGGGGTATCACCATTACGAGCAGCGTCGGGAAGCTGTACATAAGTATTCTGACGAAACGACTCACATCTTTTCTTGCACAGAAGGATCTCCGAATCGGTTTCAGGCTGGCTTTCGAGAAGGCTTCAAAACACCAGACCACGTACTTGTCATAAAAGCTCTCCTTAACAAGGCATCTCGCAGCAATAAAAAAATCTACGCGTGCTTTGTTGACTTTAACAAAGCATTTGACAGGGTGTGGAGGGAGAGGCTATTCCTTACACTTATAGCGAAATGAATAGGAGGATTTTTTTATCATTCCATAAAACGGATGTTCACTTCCAGTACGTTACAAGTCGTCGCCTGGGTGCTAGAATATTCTATGTCACATTGGGGACAGGACGTTCTAGTACTCAGGCGACGAGGTGAAGACCGGTGAAAACTTGTCTACTAAGTTTACCAATACGGTTGGCGTGATGCAGGATAATAATTTAAGCCCGTTACTCTTTAATGTATTTATAGACGAGTTCCTAGAGTTTATTAAAAATGGTAACGGAGGCTTCCCTGAACTTCAAGATGTTGATATACCGTGTCTCCTTTATGCTAATGAGCTCGTGCTGTTGTCTACAACCGAACAAGGGCTTCAGACATCTATCAACACTTTATTTGATTATTGCAACAAGTGGAGGCTCACTGTCAATAAGCAAAAGACCAAAGTACTGATATTCAATAAGTCTGGAAGGAAAATTTCATGGAATTGTATGTATGGAGATGAGGAAATACAAACGGTCACATCTTATACATACCTTGGGATTATACTATCAGCATCGGGGAGTTTTGCAGGGGCCATTCGAAATCTTAGGTCCATGGCACTAAAAGCTTACTTTAAACAGCAAAGGATATTTTTATCAGTTTCGAAAGCAAATATTAGGATACGCGAAAAATTATTTGACACGCTTGTCACCCCGATTCTAATTTATGGCTGTAGAGCATGGGGCGATCAATTAAGGTGATTCTAAAGTCATGGCTGCCAACATGGGAGCCAGAAACACAGAAAAATGTGAACATTTCATTGAACAATAACTTGTCAACGAAACAGCCTTGCCCTTGGATACCAGGGATGGGGGGAATGGTCATGTCACATAGAACGTGATGGGACCCGCAAAATATGCATTTAACAAATTTACGAGTCATTTGGAGACATTAGAAAATGTGTACTGTCAAAAAGTCGGAAATGGCGTGGACAGGTTTTCAAAAAATAGCGAGACGCCTCACCTTCCAATGAACAACCAACGTGAGCTATCAGTAATGTACTGCAGCAGTTGAGTCTTAATTTTTAATAAAACACATCGAAGATAGGACTAAGCACGTTATCAACCTGGGTCGTTTCAGTCTCAAAAGTGTCCGCCATGTTTACGGTGGGAAATTCAAAACACTGAAGGTTGTGGGCAACATTGCGACAAAAGATCTCGCCACATGTCCCGTAAATTCTCATGACAATGCCACTGCTGAAATTCTGATTGTCGATATATCTCAAGGGAGGCAGACTAATAGAGGCAAATTGCATTGATTGTCTGTTCTATGTAAATATTCTTCCCTCATCAACTGAAGCAATTAATTTGTTTACATGGATCGACCTTGCCATTAGTTTGTATTCATGCGCCAAAATTACCAATAGAGAACAAAAATTTCAATTTTCTTTAATTAACAAAACGGTGACATATAGTGGAATTAGAAACCCATGTTGTATTCTTTCGTTGTTGAAATATTCGTAAACTGGTTGATTTTTCACTTCTTTTAATCGCAAATCGGGGTAACTATTCTTCGTCATGTAATATTGATGGTTAACTTTATTGGTCTGTCATTCGGACCCGTTTCGGTCTGGTTTCGGTGAGTTCCAGAAATAATGCTCCTAATTTTGCGATCTGGTGTGATTTACATTGCGAATCATTGTAAACGATGCATTTCATTAAATTTGTTTGCAATCCACAAAGATCATCGATAATTTCGAATAATCTGTGGGCTATTAGACTCATGCCTGCAAGTGTTTGTTGATCGAAGTTGTTGTCACCGGAAAGCCACATGCGTTGGTAAGGCGCTTGTTCAAAGTGCGAAAAATAATATTTTTTTCTTTCTATCCACCCCACTAGACCCCGTATCACAAATAAAATATGACAGAAGTGTGAACATGAAATTTTTCTCTAGAAAATTATTTTATTAGTCGTTGCATAGAAATTCTCCACGAAAGTGAAGTATGGCAACACACACAAGGCACAATCGGGCTTCAATTTTTGGGAACGGGTCAACTCGCTACCGGGTCAAGTCGCCACAGGTCAACTCCCACCAAAAAAAATAATACAAGGTAGGTTTCTGACACAACATGAGTTTATTCATGATCCAAAACATGGCATTTAACACATTAAAAACACTTTTATACATTAACCACCTTATCGGATTTTTTCAATAACTGGACGAATATTTTATACATTGAGCACTGTAAGTATTGGTCGATCGATACGACTTATTGGCAGAATTCAATTCCATAACTTCCCTTCGAGCCTGCATGTAGTCCTGGTAGGTGATTCCAGTGTCACGCTTTTTCAACTTTGAAAACTCCTTTTTTTAGTTTCCAACCAATAACTTGAGCTGTAATTGGCAGAATCAAATAAAATTTGTTGTGTAGGTTCAGCAACATAAAATGCAGGTCAAGTCAAATCAGGGTTTGATCCAACAATTTTTGCCAGAGTTATGTCCCTTTTTCAATTTTGAACATTTTTTTTTTTGTGGCGGGGGGGGGGGGGGGGGGGGGGGGAGGTGTGGCCACGCAGTCTTTTATTTTCTATTATTGGGATTTGACGATACACTTTCAACAGGGTCATTTCATGTCAAGACAGTTTTACTTGTAGAAGAGGGCAGAACAGATATATCACTTGTATGGCTAATATTTCAAGGGGCGGTCAACTAGATTACTGATTAGTGCAGTGTGCCATACTTTTGAACTGTAAATAGTTCCCTGTGCAAAAATGGCTGGACCAGTGCATGCAGTGGTCCATCAAAAATTTAAATAAACATACAATTGGATTTATTTTTTAAAAAGTTATGACTCAACTGTTGTTCTCTAGTGCACATAGAAAACATATTCTTCAATGTGAGATTCATATTTTAAGTTTTTGTGACAGGAAGTTGACCGTGAGTTAGGGATTTTCAAAAGCATTTTTTTGGTGAGTAAATTCTTTTTTTAAAAATTTTTATCACATTTTTGTAATCTATTAGGTAGGAAGCAATCATTCATGTATTAAATAACCATTACTATTGAAAAGTAACGAAAAAAACATCATGTTTTCGACCTGTCCACTCAAATGACAATCTTCAGTTTAGAATCACCTTAACGCGTACAACTAGCAAAAAACTTGCATCTGTTCATCTTAAATTTTGTAAAACTATCTTAGTTACACTCCGAAGCTCGCAACGTTGCTGTATTGGCAATTTGGCAGAACTGGGTAGATATCCTTTTTCAATCAATGTCACATATATACGTTGTAAGTAACTGGTTAAATGCGATGGTGAAAGATGTGAACCCTCTCCTAAAATTTGCATATAAAGAAATGGAGGGACACAGACCCAAAGGCACATGCGACATCCAGTCAATCTTATCAGATTGTGGTTTTTCGCATGTGTGGCTGGATCCCAAGAGTGTGCCCCCTAACTTTGAACACAGGAGTCTGTAAGTTGACATACATGCATACAATATGATATACACGTATACAACCGAGCGAAGCGAGGAAGGAGGTCAACGCCCCCTCGACTGGTCATATCACATTCACGCCTCGCATTACGATTCAAATCAACTTACCACTTATTTTTCTCTTCACACTTACTCACAAATGATTTATCTATCTAACGGCTGAATGGTTGGCTTCACAATTCTCGATTACATACACGATTTTCCTTCAAAAAATGAGGGAATTCAAATCGACCGCGACACCATGTCACCTTTCGCGGAAACTGAAGTAAACAGTCGACAGTTTTACTTAACGGGATCAACAAAGCGAAACGAAACGGATTTACCGTATGACGAAATCCCCCGAAATTTGAATCGCTTTACATTTGACTGCGGGAAGCGATAAAGTGTTCATTAGCTCTTATGAATCGCGGGGAACTGCAGCATGTCAAGTTTGCAAGACGTTAACCTTCTGCTGCTGCTGTACGTAATAATAGAATATTGATACTTTTCGGAACGCAACCGAAAATCTGTTTATCTTTCACGTTTTACAAGGAATATTTGCATTTATTAACGAATACACCTCCCATAGTTTGAGTCCTAACACAAGAATCTGTAGCTTGTCATGTGGGCTATATGTATAGGACAAGTTCCTGACTCTTGTGGTCCTAATTGGAAAAAGATCGACCACATTTTTCCAGTAATGTCTTAAAAGCTATATTTTGGCGTGTTGATATTTTTGTAATTTGGACCTAAACCACAGCTCATGCCACGATATGACAAAAGGTGTGTCGAACCTTTTGTTATAAAGACACATAGGCTATATATATTTTGGAGCCAAATTACTAAAAATGTACAAATCCTGTAGCATTGTTTCGTCTGTTATTCCATTATTCCATAACCATTTTTCGGGTTATCATGTGCAAATCAACTGTGGCATAACCTTTTTTTCAAGTTATGCCCCCACACCTCCCCAAAAAACTCACAAAATCAAGACCATGTGATTTTATTTATAGAAAATAAAAAACTTAAATAAGTGCATACAACTGTAAGACAACACATCACACCAGGGGCGTAGCTGGGAATCTATAATTGGAGATCTAGCCATTTTGGGGGCGGGGGGGGGGGGGGGGGGGGAGGGGCATACCATGCATGCTATTTGTAAAGTTTTTGTGGGGTTTCGGGGGGTCCTTGCCTAGTAATATAGCTAGGACCCTCCCGCCGTTACCCCTCCTCCCACTTCCCTTCATTGAAGTGGGAGGAGGGGGTAAGGATCGGAGGGTCCTAGTTGGGACAAGGATCTGGGAGAAGGGGGGTGACGACCAGAGGGTCCTAGTTTGGACAAGGCCTCCCCCGAGAAAATTTTGCAAAATGTATTGCTCCAAGATCCAGTCTGGCAATTGTAGCAGGTGTAGTCCTATATAGGAGAGCATTTTGGGGCTCTTAAGTTGTTTTGAAACTTGCATTGGATCAATGGTTTGTTTTTTGTGTTTTTGTTTTGTTTTTTTTTTTTTGGGGGGGGGGGGGGGCTGTGGCTACGCCACTGCAACACACCAGTACATTCTATATTTATTGATGTTTAACGTCATTGTCAGCATTGGGGCTATATCATGACACAACATAAGTGTAAACGCAAGTTTTGCCAATCGTTTGTGCTTATGTTGCCCCTCTGTCCCCAGCGTGATTCCATAAGTCATGATCGAGGCGTGTAATGCCGATGTGGGTGTAGGTATGGGAGAATGCCCCCACCCCCCACTGATGGAGTCCGAGGGTACCGCCCTGAGAAATTTTGAAAAATTCGATGGCCTAAGACCGATTCTAGAGCCCCACTTGCACAGGGATGGCGCAAAAAGGGGTGGGGGAGGCTTTCGGGGAGGTCCCCCATTCCATCTTAGACATTTGGTAAGTTCGTCGGGAAGGGCTTCTCACTGCAAGCTTGGTTAATGTTTTCACAAGGGTAGCGATAAACTCTTCTTGCTTCAAGTGACAACATTTTGGAAACTTTTAATGCCTTTATTTCGAGAGGTTATGGCGAGCCGCGACCATAATTCTATTTCTTTGGGTGATGAAATAACGCTTTTCAAAGGCTAATTTTTTAATTTCTTACACCGGGTCGAAGTTTTTCAAATAAGACTATGAAAAGCGCCAGTAGTATGTCTCGTACCTTTCACCCAACATTTGGATGACCTCGGTGGATGACCTCGGAAGTGACGTCATGTCACGTGACGTAGTGGCGCCATGTTGTATTGTCATGGTAACGCGCGTGAGCGGCCATGTTGTGACGTCATCCCCATAGTGATACGTGGTGTGAGTGCGCAAGCGCAGCACGTGTTGTTAAGGTGATACGTGTTTCCGTCGTTTATTTTGTATACTGGAGGCCGCCTGTCAGGGCAAAGCCAGCCTAAATATAGGGGCAAAGGGGCCTCATATATAAAGATATTGTAAGTTCAAAAGATATTCCGCATCAAGGCGAAAACCCTACGTGAATTTCACTTCTCTATGAAGCTGGACATGAAAAAAACACACGTGGTGTATATCCAGCTTCAGTGCAGGGACGCAGGGGAGAAACGGTATGTTAGATAAGGTCTAATCTCATTTAATTTATACAGTATTCGCGAGTCTTACGAGACGTAATCGGTTGGTGGCAGGATATCGTCACGGCCAGCTGAGAAACGAAATTCTAAAAGATAGAAATGTCGTGTCATCATTAGTTTTGCAGTGAGATGGCAGGAACGAGTCGGTTCTCTCGACAAGTGAAATCACCGTTAAGTCACGCGCGAGATGACTTGTATTGATTCTGCCTCGATATACGTCATCTCCCACCGTTTTGACAGGTGGACAGATGAGCGTCCGTCCACCTGACAGTTTAGGGAAAAAAGTATGTATACCTTGAAGAGCAGAGCATTAGACACACACTTGGGGTCACACACACGTTGGTGAAGTCCAGGACAGGCGGACTCTGTTTCCTGGCATAGGGGTACCTTCGATCACAGGACCCTGAAACGGCTGGAATCGCCAGAGAGGGCATTCCCACGATTGATTTAGCTTAAGGTTGATAGGCGGCTACGAGTGCCAAATTCGTTGAGAAAGAACACCCAAGGTGACACGTTAAAGTTTAGATTGTCGAGTAGCAGGTATCAGCCTGCAATAGTCAGAAGTGTAGGTTAATTGTATTGTGCGTATTAACCCTTTGAAGCGTCAGACTGATTGCGTTCTGAGTAGTTTGTTTTGCTGTCGAAGCGTCGTAATACCGACTGGAGATCGGTGTGAGTGACAATTTCGCCCTAGCACAAAAGGGGCATTTGTGAATCGTGAATTCAACCAGGAACGGTGAATATTTCAATAGGACTTTCACGGAGGACTTTCAAAAGGCACATAAGGTATGAGTAGACAATATCTGACCCAAATCAGAAGTACGGTGGCTTTATAGATGACGAACATTGCTGGTCGGAACCCTCCGACAGCCAGAGGTACAGTTACGCGCAGACGTTGACATTTGAGCCTAAGCGGGTTGAAGCTCTTATGGCAAGCTCACAGTAATAACATTTCAGATTTGTGAAGCTCTTATGGCGAGCTCACAGTAGTAACACTTCCAGTGTGCAGACTATAGTGCCAGTACAGGGCTATAGAACGACTATATGGTTGTTTAGAATTATTTAACCGTAGCAACCAAATTTCTGTGAAAAGAATCGAATTGTTGATTGTTGAAATATTGAAACGGCTTTATTTTTATGTGTAAATAAAAGAATCGTTGTTACTTTAAATCATTCCATTACGCAGCCTGAAGTGATTAGGAATCACACCTAACGGAAATCGAACCTATTTCGGGCCAATTTGGCAGAGAAGGAATCACGGCGTCGGTCTAACTCAGCTCCCTGCGCCGAGTTCGCGACACTTGGATTCCGACCCTCCACGTTGGTCTAATTTTCCCGCAACTTCATCAGCGGGACTAAATAACCCCACGTCAGCCCAGGCCTCACGGGGCCTCAGGTGTCCCTGACATTGATTGGCGAGCGCTAACCAGGATATTTCTAAAAGGTAAAAAATGGCTATATGGAAATTATGTTTTATTTTAACGGCGGTTCTCTGTATGTTTTGACGCGTTCGGTCAGCTGATGCCGTCCAAGGGTTTAATATCGCAATACAGTAGTCCCCCAAGAGGATACTTAGTAGCCACTATAACTGCGGTAGGTTTCAGAATATTTGGGGCGTTTAATTACGTTAAATTACACAGGTAAATTAGGATTAATTGCCATATTTTTTTTCTTTCTTTTCCTTCTTCATTCTTTCTGACGAGTGTTGAAGATAGAAAGAAAAAATCAAAATGGATGTTGTTACACCCCTCGCCCAACTGGTATCATTAGGCAAGGAAATGGGCCTCGAGGGGGTCGTACTTCAGAAGTTCGTTAAAGATGAGCAGAAACGTGAGGCCAAGGAGATTGCCTTACGTAATGACGCAAGGGAGAGAGAGGCCCAAGCAGCAAGAGAGGCGAAAGAGAGAGAGATTCAATTAGCAAATGAGGCGAGAGAGAGGGAAGCCCAATTAGAACGAGAGCGTGAGAAAGACGCAAGAGAGGCAAAAGAGCGAGAGATTCAATTAGCAAATGAGGCGAGAGAGAGGGAAGCCCAATTAGAACGAGAGCGTGAGAAAAGACGCAAGAGAGGCAAAAGAGCGAGAGATTCAATTAGCAAATGAGGCGAGAGAGAGAGAGAAGCCCAATTAGAACGAGAGCGTGAGAAAGATGCAAGAGAGGCGAAAGAGAGAGAGATTCAATTAGCAAATGAGGCGACAGAGAGGGAAGCCCAATTAGCAAGGGAGGCAGAACGAGAGCTCGAACAACAGAGGCACGAGAGAGAATTAGAGCTCCTCAGAGCAAGGGGCGATGTGGAGAATGAAAGTCGGCGCTCAGGGGACGGGAGTGCAGAGGTAGCAATTCATGCCCCACGCCCCCACCTCGCTCATTTTAATGAAAACACAGATGACTTGATCTCGTACTTGGAGAGGTTCGAGCGTTTTGCCTCCAGTCAAACGTGGCCAGAAGACACATGGGCTATGTGCTTGAACCCTTTGTTTGTCAGGTAAAGCCCTCGAGGCTTATACCAGTATGCCTCCTGCACTTCTTAACGACTACAGTGAGCTGAAGAATGCCATCCTTCGGAGATACCAGCTCACTGAAGAAGGATTCGGACCAAGTTCCGAGAAATTAAGCAGGAGAAGGGAGAAACAGTACCTCAGTATTTTGGCCGAGCTAGGCGGTACTTTGACCGCTGGACTGATCTCGCAGAGGTGAATGAGTCATATGGAGCCCAGCGAGATCTATTTCTCCGGGAGCAGTTTTTAACTACATGCTCCAAGGAGTTGGGCCTGTTCATCAAGGAAAGGGGAACCCTCACCTATGATGAGATGGCAACTGTGGCAGAACGCTACATCGAGGCCCACGGTGGGAGTGTAAACGCACCCAAATCGGCTAGGGTGGGGCAAACGGGTTGGCAATGGCACCCGTAAGGCAACACCACCCCCAATCCGCCTGCGTCGCAGACCAGCCGGAAGGGGAGCACTCCCAAGGACACCACTTGTTTTATCTGCAACAAGCGGGGTCATATTGCCAGGGACTGCTGGCAGAAGCAGGTTAGGACCACTGGGAACATTAGACCACCTCAGCAGGGGGCCGGGAACGCAGCACCAAGGGGTTGTAAGCAAGGTGACCGCGTAGATCCAGGGTCCAGTAAACAGACGGCGGCATTCTGTCAAACTATCGGTCCAGAACACAGTCCCCTCCGGGAATGTATACAAGAGGGAGAATTAAGGCTGGAAGGCGGGAAGGTTGGCCCGATAATAAGTGGCATGTGTGAGAGGCTCACAACTTCGCAGGAGAAGGTTAATATGCCAGTGTACCCAGGGTATGTGGGACAAAGGGAAATCCGTCTGCTCCGGGATTCTGGGTGCTCCTCCGCAGCGGTTAGAAGGCAATATCCAATGGCCATATCCCATGGAATCCCATTTTTGGGAAACACCCGTGGCTATGGAATCCCTTTTTGTCGTATGAGGTCATGAGGGCTATGTAAAAGCCCTCAATGAGTCCTCATTTATTATCCCTCATAGCCTCATTGAATTTTGAGGTTATGAGGACCATTAAAAATCCCTCAATGAGGTATAATTTACTACGACTCTTAGCCTCATTTCAGTATTTGAGGATACCTATGGCCTGGCATTGTATTATTCGAGGATACCTATCGAGGATACCTTTAGGAGAATCCCTTTTTTTGTCGTATGAGGTCATGAGGGCTATGTAAAAGCCCTCAGTGAGTCCTCATTTATTATCCCTCATAGCCTCATTGAATTCTGAGGTTATGAGGACCATTAAAAATCCCTCAATGAGGTATAATTTACTACGACTCTTAGCCTCATTTCAGTATTTGAAGATACCTATGGTCTGGCATTGTATTATTCGAGGATACCTATCGAGGATACCTTTAGGAGAATCCCTTTTTTGTCGTATGAGGCCATGAGGGCTATGTAAAAGCCCTCAATGAGTCCTCATTCATTATCCCTCATAGCCTCATTGAATTTTGAGGTTATGAGGACCATTAAAAATCCCTCAATGAGGTATAATTTACTACGACTCTTAGCCTCATTTCAGTATTTGTGGATACCTATGGCCTGGTATTGTATTATTCGAGGATACCTATCGAGGATACCTTTAGGAAAATCACTTTTTTGTCGTATGAGGCCATGAGGGCTATGTAAAAGCCCTCAATGAGTCCTCATTTATTATCCCTCATAGCCTCATTGAATTTTGAGGTTATGAGGACCATTAAAAATCCCTCAATGAGGTATAATTTACTACGACTCTTAGCCTCATTTCAGTATTTGAGGATACCTATGGCCTGGTATTGTATTATTTGAGGATACCTATTGAGGATACCTATCGAGGATACCTTTTGGAGAATCCCTTTTTTGTCGCATTAGGCTATGTAAAAGCCCTCAATGGGTCTAATGTAGTCTTACCAACCGCTTCCATCTTGTCGCCAAAGCTCCAAGGCCATTACAGGTCTATGGCCTACCTGTCCTATCATTAGCTTCTACAGCAGTCTTGTTCCATTGCGGCCTTGTACCAGTACTACTGGCTTCTGTTATTCTGCCCCATATCTCATCTATTACATCCTAGCTATACTTATCTCAGTCTCGACTATCAAGGTTGAATCAACTTTCCCCTGTATACATATAAGGCATTCCGGTATTGAGATTCCTAGCCGAGTCCGTAGAATTTGGATTCCGTCTTTTAACATCGACACTCGAGGGTATGGAAAAGGATTGATAACCCCCCAATTCAACAATGACTACAAGACCCTTAACAGAGACAACCACCCACTACAAAATAACAAAGGTACAGAGCGAACAGAACCAAGATTGAAGTGAACATAACAAAGTGAGAGAAAGTCAAACTAGTCGGATTGATCGAACTAGTTGGACAGACTGAACAGATCTGATCAAATACAATCAAGATCAAAGTGAACAAAACAAAGTGAACAAAGTTTAGAACTCTAACCTCTAAATATAACCCGGTGTTAAGTTGTTAACCCTCTTGAACTGTTTGAATGAACTTTATTTTTTAACTATATCCCTAATGAAGGTATTAACACCCTTTGAACTGTTTGAATGAACTTTATTTCCGAACTATAACCCTAATGAATGTATATATAGTTAACACCTTTTGAAATGAACTCTATTTTTTAACTATATCCCAATGTTAACACCTTTTTGAACTGAATGAATTTTTAAACTTAATAAATTTTCACTGAATGAACTACAACCCATTGAACTGAATTCTTCTACCAGGGAAGGGGAATACCCTCGAGTGTCGATGTTAAAACACGGAATCCAAATTTTACGGATTCGGCTAGGAATCTCAATAACGGAATGCCTTATATGTATACAGGGGAAATCTGATTCAACCTTGATCAATGTTATAGTCGAGACTGAGATAAGTATAGCTGGGAAGTAATGGATGAGATGTGGGGCAGAATAACAGAAGCCAGTGGTACTGGTACAAAGCCGCAATGGAACAAGACTGCTGTAGAAGCTAATGATAGGACAGATAGGCCATAGACCTGTAATTGCCTTGGAGCTTTGGCGACAACATGGAAGCGGTTGGTAAGACTACATTAGACCCATTGAGGGCTTTTACATATCCTAATGTGACAAAAAAGGGATTCTCCAAAAGGTATCCTCGACTGGATATAGAGGTGATGAGAATCGGATACGACTTCGTTGTAATAAGGGGAGATAACTCTGCATACAGATTATGGGAAATCAAGCAATCTGATTGGTTATAAATGATCTAGATAAAGAACACTACAAGAGTACTTGGAATAGGGTCAGAACTAACAAGAATAGACCAGAAATAGCTAAATATAGTCATAATAAGCAAAGCTGTTCCAACTAATAGGCACTTCTATGCTACTGGAGTATACTCTAGAACAAAGGAACATGACTAGGTAGACGTAAACTATTACACAGACAGATAGAAGCAGAGAATTCTGAAAGAATTCAAAATAGTAAAAGTTGGAATAGATTTTGGTCATTTGGAGGGATTGTCGGGTTGTTTGAGGTAATTAGATTTACTCCGATTCAATCGAACACACCCTCCGAACATACCCCGTCTTATTGCAGAAAAATTGGGTAACATAGCAATCACGTGCTACCATAGAAACCAAGATGGCGGCCTCCAGTATACAAAATGGACGACGGAAACACGTATCACTGTAACAACACGCGCTGCGCACACCACGTATCACTATGGGGATGACGTCACAACATGGCCGCTCACGCGGGTTACCATGACAACACAACATGAGCCACTACGTCACGTGACATGACGTCACTTCCGAGGTCATCCAAATGTGGGGTGAAAGGTACGAGCTATACTACTAGCGCCATTCCCTCGCTCCGGGAAATTGAACCCTGTCGGTGAATTTAATCCCCCCCCCCCCCCCCCCGGGGGGGATTTCTGGTGCCACCCGCCAGCTGCCTATCATACATTGTAATTAGAGGAAATCTGTCACTTGTTGGGGGAGTGCCTGACGGAATTTGGTCGAAAACTTTTATGTGATAAAGGTCTAAAGTTGCATTGTGAAAATCAAATTCATCGGACAGTTTTCCTTATTTTTTGCAACCCAAACTTTCCCGAAAACATATGAAACTAACAGAAAAATACGATTTTTCCAAACTGGTTGTGTGTGGGGGGGGGGGGGGGGGGGGGAGTTAAAATGTGTGCGTTTCAATATTATTCCTGGCAATTAGTACACCGAAATGTATCATGAGATGATCATTCAGTTGCCAAATGTTCTCACACAACAACTCAATTCAACCAGCGACATTCACAAAAATATGGTGCTTAGAATCCATGCGAAAATGAGGGTAATGATGCCCCCCCCCCCCCCCTCCCCATCCAGGGAAAGAGAAAGAACATTGTAACCTTGACTCTCATGGGAAAAATCACTTGAAGGCCATATTGAGCGAAAAATTGTTGGAGGTCGGTTTGGGTTAAAATGTTGGCGGCCGGTTTAGGTAAAATTTTGGGGGCCGGTTTGGGTCAGATGGAGGCTGATTTGGGCGAAAATGTTGCGTGTTTGGGCATCTTCCCCAACATTTGACCTGGACACGGAGAACAAGTCCCATATTTATATGCTTACATTAATTGTAGTGCCGATAACGATAAACCATTTTTATTTTAACACTGTAAATTGATGTCAAATCAAACGCAGCAATTTCAACAAATGCATAAATCAGTTTTAAAGTTCTCTTCGGTCCGTGTCCAATTCCGACTTATTCGACAAGTTTACTTTCGTTTTCGCGTTGGGTGACATGGTGTCGCGGCAAATTTGAATTCCGTCATTTTTTGGAGGAAAATCGTGTAATAATGATAAAGTATGTAATGGAGAATTGTGAATCCAGCCATTCAGCCGTTAGACAGATAAATCATTTGTGAGTAAGTGTGAAGAGATAAATAAGTGGTAAGTTGATTTGAATCGCAATGCGAGGCCTGAATGTGATATGACCAGTCGAGGGTGCGTTGCACTCCTTCCTCGCGTCGCTCGGTTGTATATGTATATATCATATTGTATGCATGTATGTCAAGTTACAGACTACTGTGCTTTGAAGGGAGCCTGAAAGAAAGGCTCGATGATATTCACGCTCAAACCTGGACATATTAAGATGCAAAAGATGGAGTACAGCCTTCCAGCGGTAAATTACAGCACAGGCGCCTGGAAACTCATTATATATAGCCAAATGCTTCAAAATAGCCCTCATATATGCCACCCCCCCCCACCCCCCCCCCCCCCTAATATATATAATAACAATCTATTGTTATTATATATATTAGGGGAATGGCATATACGAGGGCTATTTTGAAGCATTTGGCTATATATAATGAGTTTCCAGGCGCCTGTGATTACAGTTATTTTATCGTATTAAAGAGATCTATATCAAGGGGAACTACAGTGATGCACTGCCACAAGACGAAAGGAAGGCCGTCACCAAACTTCGCATCAGTGCCCACGATCTAGAAATAGAACGTGGCGTTACCACAAACCTCTTCCAATACCACGCGACCAGCGTTTTTGCAAAACAGTGCAGGTCGGGGTTGGTTGAAGATGAATTACATGTACTCTTTATTTGCTCGCATTTCTCCGAGCAACGTAAAGATGTTACAGACATAATCTGCAAACAATATCCCAGCTTTATAATCTTCAGCTGAAAGAAAAAAGCAAAATTCCTGTTCAATTGTCCAGATCAACAAATATTGTTAGCTGCTGGATTAGCTGGAAAAATGATACACCGTATGTTTATGAACAGAACCCAATAGTTTTTCTACCCGGTGGTAATTAGGCTTCTCTTCTAAAAGGCATTACTAGAATGGCATGTAACCGTAAACATACGCCAGTGTCAACCGCTAGAACGCCTTGTGACAGTGCGAGTATATTATATACTAGACTTGTGACGACAAAAAAGGGCTTAGCAACAGACCACGTCTCAGGCGAACCACGGTGTATATGTGGTGTATACTGGGAAGCGATTGTGTGTGTTTGTGGGTGAGCGAAAGGGTGTGTTTGAGGGTTTATGCGTGGTTAAGGAGCGTCTGGTGTATGGGTGTGACAGGGTGTGTGTGTACGTGTGCTTTCTCTATCTCGTGGGTTCAGTTCACTACTTACAAGCTCAGAAGTTTTAGTTCTTTTATTATTTCAATATGTGTTTTTACTTTATACTAGTTTTTCAAGCCATACCATTTTGTATCACATTTGGTTGTGCAATAAAGTATTATTGTTATTATTATTACTGCATAAGCACACAACATGTAAAACATTAAAGTTAACATGTATCATGTATCAGACAAATAAACTGTCAACATAGTACGGTGCATACACTCAACGGTGGATCTCAATTGATCCCCAGCCCCAAAAATGGGTCAAGGCACAAAGTGCATACGAAGTTATGGAGGATCACAACCAATCCATAACACAAACTTGAAGACCTCTAAAATGTCTCGCAAGTAAGAAAATACGGTGAACCACGATGGTACCACAAAATGACACGGTAGACCTCACTCAGTACTACAAAAACGTTCACCGCCCGATAGCTCTTCCATCCCAGGATCACAAACTAGTTGGCTGAAAATTCCACACACCCGGTAAAACAGCAATGACACCAAGGAAACCAAATGCGGCATCAATACAAAAGGACAAAATTAACAATATATCAGGAACAAAAGTCAAAAGGAAACCTAATGCGGCATCAATACAAAAGGACAAAATTAACAATATATCAGTAACAAAAGTCAAAAGGGCAGAAATGGAAAATTTGAAATTCCATAGCACAGGTCAGTTTAGCTTAGTGAAAAAAAAACCCTGAGATGCAAGGGCATCAGATGCGGTGAAAAACGTGTGAGAAGCTACATGCAAACTGAACAAAAAAAAATAAAATAAACGTTATCAAGGATGGCCGAGCCAGGCACGCAAACCACAAGCAAAAAGAAAATATATGCTGACGTACGCTTAAAGCATATTATTTAAGTAATAGATAATGCTACCACTAGAGCGCGGTGACTCTGTGCTAGAGGTCCCGAGTTCGAGCCCCGTCCGGGACGATCCGCGTTGTGTCCTTGGACAAGGCACTTTATTCCGGTTGCCTACATGGGGGCACGATGACGCCGTGCACTAAACGTACTACACGTCGATAGTGCACATGTCCTCAACCGCTGTAACCCTGCTTGAGCGGAGCTTGAACAGAGTTAGAATGTTGAGAAGCTGACAGTTGCTTGTCGATGCTCTGTGATTCTCTCCGGATACTCCGGCTTCCTCCACCCATAAAACTGTCACGTTCACGATTAGCCATTGTGCCAAAGTATGTGACCTTAAACAAAAATAAATAAATAATGCTACCACTAATACTGCGGAA
Source organism: Pictodentalium vernedei (assembly GCA_031216915.1). Classification (NCBI taxonomy): domain Eukaryota; kingdom Metazoa; phylum Mollusca; class Scaphopoda; order Dentaliida; family Dentaliidae; genus Pictodentalium; species Pictodentalium vernedei. Next base: position 163,447,949 of record CM062295.1, read on the forward strand.
GTATTTTTTTACCCCATCTGGTGTAAAATGAACCCCATCGCACAGGTGTTTCAGTGCAACGGAGTACAACCTGGTGTGCACCCAAAATTTGATAATATTAGAAGAGGACGGTAAAACTTCTTCTAAATATTTATTGGTCTCAACAACGTCCGCACAATACTGTTCAACTGACAAATACGGACGACAGTACGAGGAAAGAGCTGGCAAAAAAAATATATTTTGCGAACACTCTCCTGCTTCAAAATAGCAGTGGCCAGATCATCTATATTGCTACCCAAACTGAATGGGTGACAAACTTGTGCCTACTTCGTTACCTCCGATCTGTAAAATCGCTAACTGGGGTTTAAAAGTAGCAACATACCAAAAGGCAAACTCACCAAAATTTGTGATTGTGGCGCCCGATTTTCCAACTACACCACTGAGAAATACCAAGCGATGCATTCCATATCTTGGTACAAATAGGTCCGATTTACAAATGGGTTAGGCATGCCCCCTCCCCAGTACAATAATGTCCGCAAATAATGTATTTTAATTTTTTGGGCTTGGTACGTTTTTCAAAGGACATGTGCCCAACAAAACTTAAAATACGGGCAGTCAGGCCATCTTTGGATTAGCAGCCGCCCCCGCCCCCAAGTTTCTGCCCCCCCCCCCCTGTGCTAACGGTTAAAAGGGGGCGGTATCGTGAATGAAGCTCTGCACTTGACCAACGGTAATTTTGACTGCTTGATTCTTGAAGTAATAACTTTAATAAATCAACTTGACGTAATAAAGTTATCACTTCAAGAATTGCGCAGCCAAAGGCTATAATTCTAGGTCACCGGATAGGCCTACTCACTGACGAACTTGGGAATTTGTAACATGCTGCTAAAAACGACGGTCAAAAAGTAACGTGATTTTTTTTGTACAAAAAGCCTCCAGAAGTCTCCGTTTATAACAGATTTTTTTTTTTTTTTGGGGGGGGGGGGGGGCACCCCTATCATCGATCGAGACTCGCGTCCCACCATATCAACGCTCGTGCCTTCCTTTGGCATCTGCTTCAGTAACCCGACACTTTTGAAAGGAGGCCCTTGACAGATTTAACCCTGGGGCGGAATTTCCATTTCCCCGGCACTGGCATTGATATGTGTTTTCTATTCATGAGGCACACGCGAAGTTATAGGGACGGCACGCATAAACACCGGCCTGACAGAAGCGAGGCTATTTATAATTAATGTTTTGTAAAACAATAAATTTGTTTTAAAATAACATCGCAAGTTATTTCAATGGGATATCATGGTATTTGGGGCATACACATGAAAGCTAAAAAAGCAGGAGAAAATTAGGCCTATCATGGACCTAAAAAGGAGCTAGAGGCAGAGAGGATTGAAAACAAAAAGAGGCACGAGGAACTGATGTGCTATTTAAGAAAGAGGGATCAATCAGAAGACGGTCTTTCAACCCCACCCCAATCTCAACTTCAGGTTCTGCAGAGGTTACTCCGCCTACACCAGGCTCTCATCAAACGGAGATCATGGTGGTGGCGGAGGTCCATGCAAAACCTGCTCCCAGCCAACAATCAGCACCCGCTGATAGATATAGGCTAATAGACTCTGGTAGTGCCAAGAAGACTGTCGACGGGGACAGCCAAGCTAGCAGACAAAATAGTAATCCTCTAGATACAGCAGATGCGGGTCCCACCCTATCCCAAATGCTTAATACCCCCCCCCCCCCCTCCCCCTATCCCAAACTTGCTAAATACTCCCAAAGGTACACCCATTATAGAGGAAGAAGGACAGCCAGGATCTAGAGCCTGAGCTGGAGGAAATGCAGACCGAGGAAGGCTTCTGGATGAATCGTGCTGCCGTTCAATGGCCCCAGTCTAGAAACAATAAAGGGGGCGTTTTGACCAACTATTGGGGACGTTTTGACCAACCGTTGGGGACGTTTTGACTAATTTTTGGGGACGTTTTGGCCAACTATTTGGGGAAGTTTTGGTTTGGGGATGTGTTGACTTGGATTCGCAGAAACGCGTCCACACGACCCCCAGGATAAAACGAACTGCCAGTTATATACAAATAGTGTAAAATTACACTAACAATTAAACCACTGTAATTTGGTATTTGTTTAAAGATCGTTGATTCGTTCTGTGTTTTTTTTTATACGTATGTTAAGTGTGTTACTGTTTAGTTTTCTACTGTTCGACGAATTACCAGAATGTGCCCTCACATGCACGAAATTTCCTCAACTATTTCGAATACTATCCGGCATCCGAATATTACATGTATACAGCAATGTATTGTTACGTCATAGAATCCCTGCTGGGCTTTTATAATGAATTTGTAGTAGAATATTTGTAGTAGAATACCTGGTTTCTCTGCAAAATTTTGGTGGATTCAGTGATGAGGTCAAAGGTTATGGGGGAACATTTGTGTTAACAAATGCGTTGTTGCGAGGCAGTATTTTGCAACGTTATACTTTGCTTCCAAATTGACAGTTTATATTTGCTTGTCAATCCAGTCGGCTTCAATCAGTAACAAAAAGTGTATTTGTGAATAGAAACAAGCTACATAGTACATGCAAGCAGTGGCACAGTCAATCCAAAGCAGGTGCGTGTGGGGAGGGGGGGGGGGGGGTTGGCAAACTCGCACAGCCTGGCGTAGAGCCGTTTTAATAGGGGGTGATACCCCCTTGAATTTGTGACTAGCAGTTGGGCGCATGGGGGTGGGAGGGGGTGTTGTGTGTGCAAGAAAAGCTTTTCAGGCCTTCACATTTCAGAATTTTGCGTTCTTCAAATTTGAGCTAGGTAACCAAGGTAATGATAATCACGGTTTCCATCAGAGGGAAATAAATGTGTCCGATATGGGGTGGCGAAGGGTTGTCAGTTCCACAGGGCGACCATGGTTCAGCCTGTGGTTGAAAAATTTTGAATTCCAGGGTTCAAAAACGCCTATCTCCTTGCATCTGAGCGGATATTTTGAGGTTTTTCATGTACTGATGACTGTCTACCTTTTCACCGACACAGATATTAGGACAAGCAATCTACAAATGTACAACTTAACCTCCTTGGACCTTAACCCCACCCCCCACTCCCCCCTCCCCTACGATTTTTATGCCATTATTGGACATATTTCGAGGGCCAACTTTGAGGGGAAGTGGGTGGGGATGTGTCCCCTCCCCCCCCTCCAGTGGTGATTTAAGTGTGTTTTGGTGATGTTATTTTGTTAATAAAAAGTGGGGGAAGGGGGGGGGGGGGGTCGGCTCGCTGAGAATGTGACCGCCCCAACAAATGCCAGCAAGATAGCATGTTTGCAGTGATAAAAGCAGCCCTTTTAACAACTGAATGGTTAGAATGCAGTTATTAAACTGTCGATATCTTGATATACAATGTACCTATAAATATCTTTGAAATAATATTTATCCTTTTTTCGATCAGATGCATTCTTGTACCTATTTTTGTTGTCCTCACAGTAGGGCTGCGCGATATTCTAAAGTGACTACTGGTGTCGGTATTAAAAAAATACTGCGGTATAAGGGTATATCGAAAGACTGTTCAAATTTATGAATATTTGTACCAGGTACTACAATCGGGACTTGAGCCATTACATTGGCACCAATTAGCATGGCTTGAGGATGCTGTTCGAATAACCCTTTTCCCAATGCAGACGATATCAAAATTTATTATTAGCTCAACTTTGGCGAATCCAAATTTGAGCTTTTGTCATGGTCCGTCGTCCGTCTGTCCGTACGTCAACAATTGGATACGGCTCGGGCTAGAGGCCGTATTTATGAACCAATCTTTACGAAACTTCTTGGATACCTTTATTATGACTGTGGGACGAGAACGAGTGTTTTTGGGTGCGGTCCGAAATTCAAGATGGCTGCCAGTCGCCATTTTGAACTGACAATGCAGAAATCTGTTTTTTGTACAGATCTGCCGTATGAAAGCTCTGATTTGAATAATTTTTTGTATGAATGTTCAGTACCATGAGATACATCACATATCATACGGGTTTTTTTCTCGTGCTCGAATTATGCAAATCAGACTAACTTTGATTTATTTAGTGTTACTTTCAGCACTGTCAGTGCAAATGCCAATACGGCTCGGGCTAGAGGCCGCATTTATGAACCGATCTTTACGAAACTTCTTGGGTACATTTGTTATCACCGTGGGACGAGAACGAGTGTTTTAGGGTCCGGTCCGAAATTCATTTTGTTCAAAATTAGGGACAATCAGATTTTTGCACAAAACTTCCACATGAAAGCTCTGATCTGAATTATTTTTGTATGAATGTTTAGTACCATGGGATACATCACATATAATACGGGGTTTTTTCTCGTGCAGAAATTATGCAAATTAGATGAACTTTGATTTTTTCAGTGCTACTTACACACAGTAAGTACACATGTCAATACGGCTCGGGCTAGAGGCTGTATTTATCAACCAATCTTCACGAAACTTCTTGGGTACCTCTGTTATCACCTTGGGACGAGAACGAGTGTTTCTGAGTGCGGTCCGAAATTCAAGATGGCTGCCAGTGGCCATTTTGTACCAAAATTAGGTCTAATCAGTTTTTTGTACACAACTTCTTTACGGCTCAGGCTAGAGGACGTTTTTATGAACCGTTCTTTATGAAACTTCTTGGGTACCTTTGTTATCCCCGTGGGATGAGAACTAGGACTGCCATGATTAATCGATTAATCGATTGTTGATCGGTCACAGCAAAATCGATTAGTATTTTTCAGTCCTTAGTGTGAGAAAAATTGGCGAGAGCAAAAAATTGCTCTTTCCAAATGAGTCACATGTGTAATTACACTTGCAAAGTTAAGTTTGGTCCAAGGTATAGCCTATAATATCCAATATCACAGACTGCATTCCCTCATTTATTGATAAATATGAATAAACTCAGTTTATTTGAATAAAATAAACCATTAGCCATTTGGTGTTGAATGTATTATGGCTAAAACAGGTTTCAATTCAGAATTGTAACTTCTTTTTGCGAGTGTGATTTTTCACTCCCGTATTGTGTAGTTTGCGAGTGTTTGGGGGTGCGAGAGCAATCACACCCGTCTCACACGAAGGACTGATTTTTCGTTGTCGAATAATCTGAAAATTGTATCCCGCTTCAGACGTTTAATAATTAAAAGAAAATTTGATGAAAAAAACTATTATTTCTAAAGGTAAAGTGTTAAGAACATCGATGTTAAACCCCAAGAAGCCGTTGGAAGCATTTGTCATTCAGGTACATTCATCAAAGCTTTGATTTTCTGAACTTTTGAACTGTCAGTGTAATAATCAAGACCAATCGGCAGTTGCGAAGTTCGCAACTGCTGACCGGTCTTGATTATTACACTGATGGTTCAAAAGTTCAGAACATGAAAGCTTTGAATGTACCTAAAAGGGGATCATCTTCGTTGTTTACCAGAGGTAGGTCAACTGACTTGAACTGTATTTTTTATCGACTTCAGAGAGAGGGAGAGGGGGTCATCTGGGTATGATTAATCGATTATTTGCAACGATTAATCGGTTCCTAAATTAAAAAATCGTGACAGCCCTAATGAGAACGAGTGTTTTGGGGTGTGGTCTGAAATTCAAGATGGCCACCAGCAGCCAGTTTGTATCAAAATTAGTGCAATCAGTCTTTTGTACAGAACTTTTGTATGAAAGTTCTGATTTGAATAAATTTTTGTATGAATGTTTAGTAACATGGAGTACATCACATATAGTACGGGTTTTTTCTCGTGCAGAATTTATGCAAATTAGATGAATTTTGATTTATTTAGTGCTACTTATACACTGTAAGTGCACATGTCAATACGGCTCGGGCTAGAGGCTGTATTTATCAACTGATCTTCACAAAACTTCTTGGGTACCTTTGTTATCACCTTGGGACGAGAATGAGTGTTTCTGAGTGCGGTCCAAAATTCAAGATGGCTGCCAGTGGCCATTTAAAATTAGGTCCAATCAGTTTTTTGTCACAGTTTCTATACAGCTCGTATTTATGAACTGATCTTCACAAAACTTCTTGGGTACCTTTGTTTTCACCTTGGGACAGGAATGAGTGTGTTTTGGGGTGCCTTTGTTATCACTGTGCTATGAGAACAAATATTTTGGGGTTCAGTCAGACCCACTCTGGGACTCAAAGATTTCTTTTCTAGTTTAGCATCTGACTGTCACCCACCTTTACAATACTTTACCTATACATTTGTTACAGGCTACGGTCAGTATTTATGTACAGACCGTTACAATACTTTACATGTACCTTTGTTATCAGGTCATTACCTAGATGTTTGTCATTGCTGTGTTACATACTATACATGTACATGTCTTAACAAGTTGAGCTACTGTGTCATTGACACTTTCATTTTAAATATTAGTTTATCAAATTTTTTCAAAAATTTCTACTAAACAATATCATGTGACCGCTCATTGGAATGAGCTCCTTCCAATGAGGGGGTCACATGCTATGGTTTTGTTGAATTCTTTTTTCCAATATTTTTCAACTACGGGAATTTGTATATTACGAGGGCAGATCCGGTCGATTCATTGGATAAAGGAATAATATTCATTCGGGACTACAACTTGAGCTAAAACTCAAGATGTCTTGAAACTAAATTGTGGAGAAATAAATAAGGATGATAAACATTAAAACCCATCTTTTGGGAATTACATCGGTATTCAATCGATACTGGTTTGAATACTGGTATGTATCGGTTTATTGATATACCTAGTACACGTACTACCATGCAGCTCTACTTCACAGGCCTATACGACATTTTAACCACAGTTCATTGGAGACTAGAATATGTTGTTTATTTGTTTAATTATGGTTTATGCCACTTTCAACAGCTAAGGTTATATCATGATCAATAAATAGAGAAAATGTGAATAATAGTATGAAGACTGAGTTGAAACTTTCGCTGAACATTTAGAATTGCAAATGGCGTAAACAGAGAATATCCAATTTCCCAATAACCTTTGACATTAACGAATCTGCAGTTGGGTTTATTTAATTTAGATTACAGTTGTTACAGCAGTTCTGGATGGGAATTATCAACTCACCCCAGGCCCCGATCAGCTCATCCCCAAAAGGCTGATCAGTGGTTGGAAAGGCAGCCCAAATACAGTTGTTCGACCGGTTCCGAAGCACTTTTGCCTAAATTATTTTTTCTTGTTGAAACAGATGCTTTGCAAAGAAAGCAATTAATGTTATTTCATTCACATAAGTGTTCCACCATAGAAAATATATGTTTCATAAAATAATTTTCCCTGGGCATTAAACTGTGGGATGTTTTTGTGGGGGTGTGATTTGACCAATTCAGAACACATTGACCAGTTTAGAACCAGATTATTTAATAGCCAAATTAAATAAAATAATTGAAAAACATGCCAAGAATGAACATTAAATGGTTGGAATTTTTCCTCATCAGGAATCTGGCCCTACTTTTGCTACGCCAGTACTTGTAACTGAAAGATGCCCTGAGTAAATACATGGTAATTCTCAAGAGGTCAAATCACTTCTGTGCATAAACGGTGTAATATTCTACAAAATAATGCTGCTTCATTAAAAAGATTTTTTTGCAATGCAAGTTGAATAAACAGGGTATCTTTTGTCTGGTTTCGCATCGCCGTTTGCAAGGCAATATCTCCCAGTCGCAAACCAGTATCCAAAAATGATTTGTTCACTGCGATAGAAAGTCTTTCTAAGATTTATGCCGGTGTGACTGTCAGACATGCTCTTTAATCGCTGGGATTGCTATTATGGAACCTCCGACACAGGGACAACTGATTGGGTTATCCCACTAAGGTACGTTGCACTTTCTAGGTCATCATGTCCAGTCACTGACTCATTCATTCAGTGTCATTGGTTTTTCATTCCATAACTCCTCTAGAAACAATTTGCACCATACACATGTGCAGTTGTTGTATTTATGTTGGATTTTCCTGAACGTGATCAGCATGTTCAGGAAAATCCAACATAAATACAACAACTGTGCATGGTGCAAACTGTGCTCTGAAACAAACAAGTGACACAGATTGCTTTGAGGGAATAAGTAAATCGAGGTAAGAAAACCTACTGTCTTATTAGTGTGTCAGTGATGCGAACCCATCAAAAGGAATGCATGTTGAACTGCATTATAAGGCGGTAGTCAATGTTAAGCCCATGAAATTTTCTATAGCAAACTGTTACGGATGAAGAAATTTCTGAATTGAGAGGACAGCATCAGCCTTGGATTTAGGTGCCAGTGATGGAAGAAATGTGCACAGCAGGGTATTTCAGACAAAAATAAAACTAAATGGGTGGATAACAATAAACTGAAAATTAACTAGCCCTGGTCTAAAACTATGCATCAATTTATACCAATTGCTAATCAATGTTCCTGGAGGGGGAGAAGGCCATGAATTAAAATTTTGAAAACAAAATATACCCTGAATAAAATGAAAAGTTAAGGCTTAAGAAAATTAATATTTTTATACTGTACCAATGACCCAGACATAGCTGGTGCTAACTCTTAAAATATAGGGCCAAACACAAATTTTGCCCCCCAATCCCCAAAATTTGCATCTAAAACCAAAGAAAACATGTCCTGAATGGCCCTCCACACTTCACCTCTACTGCGCATGCGCAGTGTCAAGGACGTTCCGAAATTGGCGCCATTAATCATTCTAAGTTTGGCCCTTCATCAGTTAACATCTGACTGATCTTTGTGCTTGTAAATCTCAGTTTAAATGATGCCAGACACATAAATATTAGTGAAATGGTGATTCTAAGGAGGATAGAGAAGGAGGAGAGGAAAAATGTGTGACAGGATATTATCAGGGCTGTAACTTAAAAATTTTTAATGAAATTATGTTAAGTTACCTATTTTCGAGGCAGCAGCCATTTTGTTGTCATTCTTGTTATTTAGTTACACTGATTTTTCAGTGTTTTCCTCTCTCCCTTTCCTTTAAGTCCCCTCTTGCTATTCTCCCATGCTTTTGGCATAGTTTCTGTAATTATTATTACTAAAATTTCTTGGGAGTTTTAGCTGAATAACAGAATGAATTCTGTTCTTTTCCCCATGTTTACGTCTTCACCTACGGGTGGTTAGGCGTTGTGTTCTGCATCTACCATCTGATGTTCTGCAGTTTCTTCCCTGGAAGTCTCTGTTTTGCATCAGATGGTGTATTTTTGGTAACTGATTTCGGGCCTGGGTGCCTGGAGTCTTATTTTAGTGTTTTTACACTCATTGTTTACATTTACAACAGCCCTCTGTGTGAGGGAGGGATTTCTTGAAAATAATATCTTGATGTTATTTTAATCATAACTAGATACATTATTATTGTTCGTAAGTGTTGAATAAATTGTTTAAAATATTTTAAAAATTTTTGTCCACACTTAGGGTTGGGATCCATTGGGGCTCAACGTTACTTTTCAGAAACTTGGGCTGTTCTGAAAAAATATTTTTTCAAAATATTTTGATTTCAATTATTTTTTCTATGTTAATGGATCATATTATTATTATGTATTTTGATTGTCAGGGGTTGGTGCGAGTACCAGGACTTTGTTTTCTTTTCACATTGAAAGGATTTTGATCAATTGTAATAAGAGGAAGTCTTCCTCTGACTTTTATAATCATTCTATATGTGGTCAGTGTACTCGCATTAACTCCTGTTCTGTATCGTATGATTTCGATGACAACATGGGAAGCGTATGTCACGGTATGTTAGTGGGGAATTGGACATTCCGGTCCTTTCCCCGCAGGGTCACTCTACTTTATCAATTTCTATTTCAGACGATCAAGATTAGGGTGATGTATCTGTGATGTCTTCCAACAGTGTGCCTCCGTCGTCACAATTAATGAAGGGCTAGTGGAAAAGTGCTCATGTAAATACGCCAATTGCCTAAGAGGACCCTAGTAGGTTCGACGGCCTTTGACGTCTGCTAGCTCGCCCGGTGTAGCGTCCATTCATCGAATGGTTCGGCAGCCGGGTTCGTCCGTTGCGGTCTAGAAGGAGTTTTGGGGTGATGCGAGCACTATAAATCAACCAAATGCACACCCAGTGATGGCGGATTAGAGGAAGAACGGAGGAAGCCTTTTAGTCTGGTTCATAGCTCGTTCTGGTCCATCCGGACGGCGAACGAGAGAGGCCCCTCTCTCGTACAACAACATCTGGCCCCAGATGTTGTGGTACAAAATGTTTCGCATTCGGAGCATACGTCCGTCGCTCGGACGCTCCGACATATAGTCAGTCCGGAGAGACTGTCAATAAGGCTTCCTCATTCTCATGGTAGCGCACACGACCGCTCTTGGCTACGTGGCCTCGGATATCCAGTCAGCTTCGCCAGTCAGAGAATCATCGGCGACCAGGTCACTCCATCCGGTAGCCAGGAACACGAGGCCTGCAGACTCCGGACGTTCGCATAGGAAAGTGTGCGGGAGTCAATGTACACGGAGCTTCCGGCGGCAATGCATCGTAAGACCGCTACTGCACAGGCCTCGGGGACGGACGTGCTATCCTAAATAGCACAGCTTATCGCAGCATCTCAGCATCAACTGAATCTGTCGCATATGTTTTATCCGACGATGCTGGGTCGGGACGCTCCGCGGAAGCGGGTACGGACGTCTGAAAATTTCATCCGGTCCGACGGGATACCGAAAGGGATTCGGAGGATTTTGAGCTTTCTCTTTCGGAACAACATATGCTGTTGTGTATGTCATCTGACTTGATCTTCTACAGGTTCTTTCGTCGGACCAGAATGCTGCGATGCCGGATAAGAAACTGATAGTGTCGGTGGACTTAGAAATTTTTGGTTCGGTTCAGGGACTTCGTCCCTCAGTTCCGACATAGTCCAATAATGTCACACAAACTTTCGAATTATTGAACGACACTATATATTTATTATTTTATGCTTGCTATTACCAAGCATTTCTGGTTTCTTGTTCGCAAAGTTACGGAGATGTCTTTCAAAAGTGTGCCTCTGTCGTCATAGTTAATGAAGAGCTAGCGGCAATAAGTGCTCATGGAATACGTCAATCGCCTAAGAGGTCCCTAGTAGGATCGACGGAGTTGACATTCGCTAGCTCACCCGATCTAGCGTACATTCATCGAATGGTTCGGCTGCCGGGTTCGTCCGTTGCGGTCTAGGAAGGATATTTGGGTGATGCGAGCACTATAATTACTTTAGTACTCACCCAGTGACGGCGGATTGAGGACAGATCGGAGGAAGCCTGTTAGTCCGATTCCTGGCTTGTCCAGGCTGTGAGCGAGAGAGGTCCCTCTCTCGTCCAACCACATAGGGGACCACATGTTGTGGTTCAGATATTTTACATTCGGAGCATATGTCCGTCGATCGGGACGCTCCGTTATATTGACAGTCCGAGAGACTGTCGATAATGCTTCCTCATCCTCACAGCAGGGCACACGACCGCACATTGGCTACGTGACCTCGAGTATCCGATCAGTTTCGTCATTCAGTGATTCCATGGCGAACAGGTCACGCCATCCGGTAGCCAAGGGACACGAGGCCTATACACTCCGTTCGCTCGCATATTAGTAGTATGCACGGGGTAACGATCACGGAGCTTCCAGCGGCAATGCATTGTAGGACCGCTTCTCCACAGACCTCAGTGACGGACGTGCTATCCGAGTTAGCAAAGTTTTTTCGCAGCATCCCAGCAATCGACAGTTTCTTAGTCGAATCAGGAATTATCTGATGGCGCTGGGTCGGTGCGGTCCGCGGTTACATCAGGTACGGACGACCGAACGCTTTATAGGGTCCGACAGGATGGCGAAAGGGATTCGAAAGATTTCAAGTTTTCCCTTTCGTAACATCGGAAGCTGCCATTCATATCTTCCGGCATTATCTTCCAGTGATTGTTATTTCGGACTACATTGCTGCGATGTTGGATAAGAGACTTATAGCGTCATTGGACACGGAATTTTGGATCGGTTCAGGGACATTGTCCCTGACTTACCGACACAGTCCAATAATGTCATTAGAACATGTGTATTATTTATCGACGCTATATATACATATAAGCCTGCTACCAAGCATGATAGTTTAGTTTCTTGTCCGCAATGCTCATTTCTGCCTTTTTATCATTTATACGAATAATTTATTTTGGCAGAACAGGGCATACCGAGAGTTCATATGCGTCTAGACGGCCTGGTTAAAGACTGGAAATATTCTTTTTCGCCGTCTATGTCTTTTCCAACCACAATGTTGGAAACGACAATGATGTCTAATAGACTTAACTTAGACGTTTTATCATACGTAATCCACCTTACTGAGGCGTTATCATTACGTCTTCAAGAGAAAGAATTACGGGATATTATCCTCAATGTGATTTCTTTTGAGGGCAGTAGTTTGTTCATGTATAACTCCGCCCATCAGTGGCTGATTGGAGTTGGTTAGACGTGACGCAGCCCTAGCTACATCCACGCGCGTGGATAGTAAGGTGAAGAACTCTCTCAGAGTCGCTTCGTTCTCGGAGAAGCTTCTCTTCGACGGCAACTTTTCAGCAATCCATGAATTGCTCGATTTACACGTTCTCTTGTCTATCTAGTGTTGCAAGAGATTCAGACTGGGGCAAACATTCGGTGGTTGACTCAGAGAGTGCCACTGCAGTTGCCGGATCCGAGTTTTATAATTATGACGGTTGCCAGTCAAACAGGTTGGGATTTAATATTGATCCCAACGGATTCGAAGTGCCAGGGTCTTTGGGTTCCGCAGTCTCTAAGCAAGCACTTATCTTCCACGGAATAATGTTTTTTTTTTTAGGCTTGCTTTATGTCATTGGATGAACATTATTCAGAAACGCATGTCCAAATCCTGTTCGTTAATTCGACAGTAGTGGCGTATCTCCGGAACCAGGGAGGCACTCATTCGTTTCCGTTATTCAATTTAATGGAAAGAATCCTTCTGTTTGTTATTGTACACCAAGTTCTGTTTCGGTCCGTCATATTCCGGGTCGTCCGATTGTTTTACCGGACTCCCGTTCACTTATGGGTCGCTTGTTGCCGTCAGAATGGACTCTCAACAAACAAGTATTCAATCAGATTTGCTATCAATGGGAGCGCCCAATGATAATTTATTTGCGACACAACTTGCTTGTCAATTGCAGACGTATGTGTTTGCTTGTCCGGATCTCTGAACTAATGTTGTTAACGCTCTATTGATCTAATAGGACGGAATGATAGGATATGCGTATCCTCCTGCGCTGTTGTTTCAGCAAGTATTGCTAAGATAAACAACCACAATACATTTCTGTTGATAGCATCTCTGTCTTCACAGAGACCGTGGGTAAATTTACTCTGATGTCTCCTGTGGGACTTAACGCGAAATCTTCCTCAATGAGAGGATCTTTTTTTGCTGGGTAAAATCGTGTCATCTTTATCACAACCCGCAAGGTCGCAACCTTCACGTATTCCGTTGTGTGGTCCTTATTGCATTGTAAGCATTGTACTGGACGAGCTTTGGACGCGATTTCTTACTATAGGAGAAACTCTTCTTCGCTATTCTATGCGGCTAAAGTGGAGGCTCTTCCAGGGATCACTATGTTGATATTGTTAATCCCTCCATACTAGTCATTGCAACTTTTTAGTATACTTGTTTGACAAGATCTACTGCAGCCTGTTTTTGTTAAGGTTATAGGTTTATGTTACCTCATACCTATGCACTCTATGATAGTTTACAATTGAGTCTTATGTCTCTTTATCTAAGTCAGTTAGTAACTTTTTGATAAATAGACTTAGAATCATTAGATTAAATTCCTATATGTAATTTAACTTCGGTTCTTATTTAGCTAAGTAATCATTTGAGCCTCTGGAAACAGTAGTTTTCAAATTCTGACCTTTTAGACAGTAATTCTTTTGGCTTCTCTTTCACTGAAGAGTCAGTGAGTTTCATGCGCTATCGGTGGATGATTTTCACTTTCGTAGTTTCGGAATCACTACTTCCTTTACTATTTAGGTTGGATTTTTGCATAAGAGTTAGGCTCCTATTTAATATCCGGAACCTATTGTTATTAAGGTCCTTCCGTCTTCGTACGGGCATAGGCCTTTACTCTGTCCGGTTAGAGTTTATGTATTTATAAACAGATATCTGTTTATTACTACGGGCGTAAGCTTCTTCTGTCTTTGATGCCTAATAGAAGGACGTTACGCTCCATTCTATTGCTAATGGATTCAATTAACTATCGATACTGCTTATGGTATATCTTTGACTCAGCAGTTGTGTTTGAGATTTCGGCTCATGAAGTAAGAGTTCTTCTACATCTTGGGCTTACATTAATAGTGTCGCTATTATAGATTTTTGAAGGCTGCTCATTGCGCTCAGCCATCCACATTCATGAATTTTTATCTCAGAAATATTGAGTCCATTTCTGGAGGCCTCTATTGTTAGGTCTATTATCTACTGCTCAGAATGTCATTCACTTAACAGTTGCTACTATAGCTAGGTAGGCTGTCTGTTTCGGCAGTGACTCCGTTCTGCTACCCTCTTCGCTCTGGGCTATTTGACCCAGGGCAAGAAAAAGGGGGGGGGAGGGTGTTCCCTTGGGTCACCTGTTTTACTATGAAAACAAGGGGATACCTCCTCCGGAGTTAGTAATTCTGAGCTGTTATTGGGATGGTTGTTTAGTGAGAAGTTTATGTTTTAAAAATTCATTCAAGTCTTAGTTTTTAAAGTATAGCTTTTGAATATGGCACGTGTCAACGGACATGATTATACAATCCTCAGACACTTTTAAGGAGTATAAAGAGTCTCTATTCTCTAGACTTACTTTATTTATTGGCTTACTTTAAAAATTATTAGTATAAGGATTATACTAGATATTAATAGAGTACATGGATGTATGATGCTCAATTTTGGAAGGTGTTGTATCTTTCTAATTTATCATAAATAAGAAAGATACATGTAAGGCCTAATACTTCTTTTTCCCTAGAGGGGATGACTCTTTTTATATAATTGAGCGTATTCCATCTTGCTCTATGTCCTTGGCCCTCCAGCCTTTTTACTATTCAGCTATGTCTGGGTCATTGGTACAGTATAAAAATGTTAAAAAACTTATAGTAATTTATATATTTTTTATACTTACCAATGACCCAGACGGGGATGGCCCTCCCAGGAGTTGGGAACTCTTACCTCCCCGCTGAGTACATAGCGCTTACCAGGCACTGGTTATTAGAATGATTAATGGTGCCAATTTCGGAACGTCCTTGACACTGCGCATGCGCAGTAGAGGTGAAGTGTGGAGGGCCATTCAGGACATGTTTTCTTTGGTTTTAGATGCAAATTTTGGGGATTGGGGGGCAAAATTTGTGTTTGGCCCTATATTTTAAGAGTTAGCACCAGCTATGTCTGGGTCATTGGTAAGTATAAAAAATATATAAATTACTATAAATTTTTTAACTTTTTGATTCTCAGGCAGCAGAGGTGTCATTTTTTCGGCCAGCGTTGGTCATATTTATTTCAAAGGCAAAATTAAAAATCTATAAAACCATGACATGGTGTGATTTAGCAGTATCGCATTGCAACTTGTGATGCAATATGTCGCATACATTGATACAGTTTTGTTATTCTCTTCATCTTCATGAAATGCAACACGATTCTCATATGTATGTACAAAATAAATACGAAAAACAATCAGAGTGATTTTGTTTTGGTCACTGTGGGGGACGTTTTTGTACCTGAGCCCCAAGAGGTAGTATCTTAACTTTAGAGTGACTAAAGCAGGGATGCTGTTGGGCAAGTCCCTTTGAACCCTCAACATGCCAGTAGTACTGTATTGTTCAATATATAGACAAAACTACATGTATGTTTCAATGAGTCGTTTTGTATTCAATGAGTCAGATGTGCGTAGGAAGAAAACGTCAAGACCGAAAGTCGAGACGTTTTCTTTCTACGCACATCTGACGAATTGAATACAAAACGACTCATTGAAACATATATGTGGTTTTGTATTTATGACATGACCCAAGCACCTACTGACCTAATTTTCTTTTCTATTAATGGTGGTAAACACCATGCACTTTATGCAGTCGCATTGCATAAAAAAAAGTCCCGGTTGGAACAGGTTGGTGTGCAATACGGAATTCCGTATTGCACAGCCGTATTGCAGGCCGTATTGCATAAGAGAGACTGCATGGGCATGTAATAAAAAGGGAAAATGTTTGACACCTCCAAAAGTGTTTTGAAGAACATTTTAGCAACGATTAACTTGGCCTGCACGATATTCAAATCTGAATACCGGTATACCGGTATATCGAAAACTGTTCAGAAAAATGAACACAAGTACCACAATCGAGACTCGAGCCATCACAGTCAGAACGAATTAGCATGCCTTGATGATGCGGTTCGAAAAACATTTACCCAGCGCAGACGATATCAAAATTTATTATTTTCAAAATTAGTTTATCAGGTTCTCCCTAAATATTTCAACAAAACTATATCATGTGACCCCTCATTGGAACGAGCTCGTTCCAATGAGGGGTCACATGATATAGTTTTGTTGATATTTTTGAAAATTATTTTTTCAGCTGCTGAATTTGTATATAACAAGGGCACAAGCAGACGATTCCTTGGATAAAGAGATAATATTATTCATTCAGGGCAACAGTTAAAAAACTCAAGACATCTTGAAAATTAAATTGTGGGTAAATAAATAATGACGATTAAACCAATATTTTTGTATTTACACCGGTATTCAATCGATACTGGTTTGAATACCGGTATATATCGGTTTATCGATATACCATGCAGCCCTACGATTAACACTCTAGGGATGATATTCAGGCGTTAGACATCACATGAATATTAGCCAGTACTCTCAAGAACTCATGTTGATTTCCATGCCAGATCAGCTGTTTTGAATCAAGTTTACACCTTTAAGGCCTCACAAAGTAGATCTTCTGTTTCTCAGGCCATTTTTTGTAAAATTGCATGCGGGCAGGCGTTTTTTTATTTTATTTTTTATTTTTGTAAATATTTATTTGCCATTAAAAAGTTTATGTTCTTGGTTTGTTTTATGCCCCATAATATACAGAATAGCATGGGTGGTGGTGTATTACATCCCTTGAGGGCAAGAAGGCTTTGCAATGCTAAAGCATTGCAAAGACTTCTTGCACTCAAGGGACAATTTTATTAACTTGGGTAAAATATCAGGCATAAACCATTTGTTTAAGTTTGGATTGGTCATAAAATGAGAGCATGCGGCAGCCAAAAGGACCATGCGGGAGGGCCTGAGAAACAGATTTTTATATTTTTATACTGTACCAATGACCCAGACATAGCTGGTGCTAACTCTTAAAATATAGGGCCAAACACAAATTTTGCCCCCCAATCCCCAAAATTTGCATCTAAAACTAAAGAAAACATGTCCTGAGAGGCCCTCCACACTTCGCCCCTACTGCGCATGCGCAGTATCAAGGACGTTCCGAAATTGGCGCCATTTATCATTCTAAGTTTGGCCCTTCATCAGTTAACATCTGACTGATCTTTGTGCTTTTAAATCTCAGTTTAAATGATGCCAGACACATAAATATTAGTGAAATGGTGATTCTAAGGAGGATAGAAAAGGAGGAGAGGAAAAGAATGTGTGACAGAATATTATCAGGGCTGTAACTTAAAATTTTTTAATGAAATTATGTTAAGTTACCTATTTTCAAGGCAGCAGCCATTTTGTTGTCATTCTGATTATTTAGTTACACTGTTTTTTCAAGTGTTTTTCCTCTCTCCCTGTCCTTTAAGTTCCCCCTTGCTATTCTCCCATGCTTTTGGCATAATTTCTGTAATTATTATTACTAAAATTTCTTGGGAGTTTAGCTGAATAACAGAATGAATTCTGTTCTTTCCCCATGTTTACGTCTTCACCTACGGGTGGTTAGGCGTTGTGTTCTGCATCTACCATCTGATGTTCTGCAGTTTCTTCCCTGGAAGTCTCTGTTTTGCATCAGATGGTGTATTTTTGGTAACTGATTTCGGGCCTGGGTGCCTGGAGTCTTATTTTAGTGTTTTTACACTCATTGTTTACATTTACAACAGCCCTCTGTGTGAGGGGGGGATTTCTAAATAATAATATCTTTATGTTATTTTAATCATAACTAGATACATTATTATTGTTCGTAAGTGTTGAATAAATTGTTTAAAATATTTTTAAAATTTTTGTCCACACTTAGGCTTGGGATCCATTGGGGCTCAACGTTACTTTTCAGAAACTTGGGCTGTTCTGAAAAAATATTTTTTCAAAATATTTTGATTTCAATTATTTTTTCTATATTAATGGATCATATTATTATTATGTATTTTGATTGCCAGGGGTTAGTGCGAGTACCAGGACTTGTTTTCTTTTCACATTGAAAGGATATTGATCAATTGTTTTAAGAGGAAGTCTTCCTCTGACCTTATTATCATTCTATATGTGGTCAGTGTACTCGCATTAACTCCGGTTCTGTATCGTATGATTTCGATGACAATATGGGAAGCGTATGTCACGGTATGTTGTTGGGGATTTGGACACTCCGGTCCTTTCCCCGCAGGGTCACTCTACTTTATCAATTTCTATTTCAGACGATCAAGATTAGGGTGATGTATCTGTGATGTCTTCCAACAGTGTGCCTCCGTCGTCACAATTAATGAAGGGCTAGCGGAAAAGTGCTCATGTAATACGCCAATTGCCTAAGAGGACCCTAGTAGGTTCGACGGCCTTTGACGTCCGCTAGCTCGCCCGGTGTAGCGTCCATTCACCGAATGGTTCGGCAGCCGGGTTCGTCCGTTGCGGTCTAGAAGGAATTTTGGGGTGATGCGAGCACTATAAAATTAACTTAATGCACACCCAGTGACGGCGGATCGGAGGGAGAACGGAGGAAGCCTTTTAGTCCGGTTCATAGCTCGTTCCGGTCCATCCGGACGGCAAGCGAGAGAGGCCCCTCTCTCGTTCAACAACATCTGGCCCCAGATGTTGTGGTACAAATGTGTCGTTAGCGGAGCATACGTCCGTCGTTCGGGACGCTCCGTTGTATAGGCAGTCCGCTGAGACTGCTAAGGCTTCCTCTTCTCGTCAGCGCACACGACCGCACCTTGGCTGCGTGACCGCCGATATATTACCAGCTTTGCCGATCAAGGATTCTTCGGCGACCAGGTCACACCATCCGGCAGCCAGGGATTCGAGACCGATGGACTCCGGACGTTCGCATAGGAAAAGTATGCGGGAGCCATCTGATGCGGAGCTGCCCTCGGCGAAGCAGCGATAGACTGCGCCTCCGCAGGTCTCGACGCCGGACATTCTTGTGCACATAGCACAGCTTATCGCAGCATCCCAGCAGCCGACAGAAATGGTGTCGGATCGAGAATTATCCGACAGCGCTGGGTCGGTAGCCGGGGACTCGAGGCCTGCAGACTCCGGACGTTCGCATAGGAAGTATGCGGGAGTCAACGTACACGGAGCTTCCAGCGGCAATGCATCGTAAGTCCGCTACTGCACAGGCCTCGGGAACGGACGTGCTTTCCTTAATAGCACAGTTTATCGCAGCATCCCAGCATCAACTGAATCTGTCGCATATATTTTATCCGACGATGCTGGGTCGGGACGCTCCGCGGAAGCGGGTACGGACGTCCGAAAGTTTCATCCGGTCCGACGGGATACCGAAAGGGATTCGGTGGATTTCAAGCTTTCCCTTTCGGAACAACATATGCTGCGATGCCGGATAAGAAACTGATAGCGTCGGTGGACTTAGAAATTTTTGGTTCGGTTCAGGGACATCGTCCCTCAGTTCCGACATAGTCCAATAATGTCACACAAACTTTCGAATTATTGAACGACGCTATATATATTATTATTTTATGCTTGCTATCCAAGCATTTCTGGTTTCTTGTTCGAAGAGTTATGGAGATGTCTTTCAAAAGTGTGCCTCTGTCGTCATAGTTAATGAAGAGTTAGCGGCAATAAGTGCTCATGGAATATGTCTATCGCTTACGGAGTGACATTCGCTAGCTCACCCGGTGTAGCGTACATTCATCGAATGGTTCGGCTGCCGGGTTCGTCCGTTGCGGTCTAGGAAGGAGATTTGGGTGATGCGAGCACTTTAATTACTTTAGTACTCACCCAGTGACGGCAGATTGAGGACAGATCGGAGGAAGCCAACAACATAGGGGACCGCATGTTGTGGTTCAGATATTTTTCATTTGGAGCATATGTCCGTTGCTCGGGACGCTCCGTTATATTGACAGTCCGAGAGACTGTCTTTAATGCTTCCTCATCCTCACAGCAGGGCACACGACCGCACATTGGCTACGTGACCTCGAGTATCCGATCAGTTTCGGCATTCAGTGATTCCACAGCGAATAGGTCGCGCCATCCGGTAGCCAAGGGACACGAGGCCTATACACTCCGTTCGCTCG
Organism: Pictodentalium vernedei; assembly: GCA_031216915.1. Taxonomy (NCBI): domain Eukaryota; kingdom Metazoa; phylum Mollusca; class Scaphopoda; order Dentaliida; family Dentaliidae; genus Pictodentalium; species Pictodentalium vernedei. The sequence continues at coordinate 163,468,309 of CM062295.1, forward strand.
CATATTGGAAGTATGCACGGGGTAACGATCTCGGAGCTTCCTGCGGCAATGCATCGTAAGACCGCTGCTCCTCAGGCCTCAGTGACGGACGTGCTATCCGAGTTAGCACAGTTGTTTCGCAGCATCCCAGCAATTGACGGTTTCTCGGTCGAATCAGGAATTATCCGACGGCGCTGGGTCGGTGCGGTCCGCGGTTGCATCAAGCTACGGACGACCGAACGCTTTATAGGGTCCGACAGGATGGCGAAAGGGATTCGAAAGATTTCGAGTTTTCCCTTTAGTAGTATCGGAAGATGCCTTTCATATCTTCTGGCATTTCTTCCAGTGATTATTTTTCGGACTTCATTGCTGCGATCTTGGATAAGAGACTTATAGCGTCATTGGACTCGGATTTTTCGATCGGTACAGGGACTTTGTCCCTGACTTACCGACGCAGTCCAATATTGTCATTACAACATGTGTTTTATTTTTCGACGCTATATATTTATATATATACAAGCCTGCTACTAAGCATGATAGTTTAGTTTCTTGTCCGCGTGGCTCATTTCTGCCATTTTATCTTTTTTACATATAGTTTATTTTGGCAGAGCAGGGCATACCGAGAGTTCATATGCGTCTAGACGGTGTGATTAAAGACTGCATATATTCTTTTTCGCCGTTTATGTCTTTTCCAATTTCAATGTTGGGAACGACATTATGTATAGTAGACTTAACTTAGACGCTTTATTATACGTAATCCGCCTTACTGAGGCGTTATCATTACGTCTTCAAGAAAAGATTTACGGGATATTATTCTCAATGTAATTTCTTTTGAGGGCAGTAGTTTGTTCACGTAGAACTCCGCCCTTCAGTGGCTGATTGGAGTTGGTTAGACGTGATGCAGCCCTAGCTACATCCACGCATGGATAGTAGGTTAAGAACTCTCTCAGAGTCGCTTCGTTCTCGGAGGAGCTTCTCTTCGACGGCAACTTTCCGGCAATCCATGAATTGCTTGATTTATACATTCTCTTGTCTATCTAGTGTTACAAGAGATTCAGACTGGGGCAAACATTCGGTGGTTGACTCAGAGAGTGCCGCCGCAGTTGCCGGACCCGAGTGTGGCTGTTATGACGGTTGCCAGTCAAACAGATTGGGATATATACTGATCCCTACGGATTCGAAGTGCCAGGGTCTTTGGGTTCCGCAGTCTTTTAGCTATCAGTTTAACTTCCGCGGAATAATGTTTTTTAGGCTTGCTTTATGTCATTGCATGAACATTATTCAGAAACGCATGCCCAAATTCCTGTCCTTTATTTCGACAGTAGTGGCGTATCTCCGGAACCAGGGAGGCACTCTTTCGTTTCCGTTATTCAATTTAATGGAAAGAATCCGTCTGTTGGTTATAGTACACCAAGTTCAGTTTTGGTCCGTCATATTCTGGGTCGTCTGATTGTTTTATCGCACTCCCGTTCTCTTACGGGTCGCTTGTTGCTGTCAGAATGGACTCTCAACAAACAAGTATTCAATCAGATTTGCTATCTATGGGAGCGCCCAATGATGTTTTATTTATGACACAGCTTGCTAATCAATTGCAGACGTATGTGTTGGCTTGTCCAGATCTCTGAGCTAATACTGTTAACGCTCTATTGATCTATAGGACGGAATGATAGGATACGCGTATCCTCCGGCGCTGTTGTTTTAGCAGGTATTGCTAAGATAAACAACCACAATACATTTCTGTTGATAGCATCTCTATCTTCACAGAGATCATGAGTAATTTACTCTCTTGTCTACTGTGGATCTTAACGTGAAATCTTCCTCTATGTGAGGATCTTTTTTCACTGGGTAAATCGTGTCATCTTTATCACAACCAGCAAGGTCGCAACCTTCATGTATTCCGTTGTGTGGTCCGTATTGCATTGTAAGCACTGTACTGGACGAGCTTTGGACGCGATTTCTTACTATAGGAGATCCTCTTCTTCGCTATTCTATGCGACTAAAGTGGAGGCTCTTCCGTCGTGGTGTAGGGATCATTATGTTCATAGGGTTGATCCCTCCATACTACTCATTGCTATTTTTTAGTATACTTGTTTCACAAGATCTACTGCAGCCTGTTGTTATTTAGGTTATAGGTTTATGTTACCTCATACCTATGCACTCTACGATAGTTTACAATTGAGTCTTTTGTCTCTTTATCTAAGTCAGTTAGTAACTTTTTGATAAATAGACTTAGAATCTTTAGATTAAATTCCTATACGGATTTTAACTTCAGGTTCTTATTTAGCTAAGTAATCATTTGAGCCTCTGGAAACAGTAGTTTTCAAATTCTGACCTTTTAGACAGTAATTCTGTTGTTTCTCTTTTACTGTAGAGTCAGTGAGTTTCATGCACTATCGATGGATGATTTTCACTTTCATAGTTTCGGAATCAATACTTCCGTTACTATTTAGGTTGGATTGTTGCATAAGAGTTAGGCTCCTATTATCCGGAACCTATTATTTTAAGGTCCTTCCGTCTTCGTATGGGCATAGGCCTTTACTCTTTCCGGGTACAGTTTATGTATTTATAAACAGATATCTGTTTATTACAAGGGCGTAAGCTTCTTCTGTCTTTGATGGCTAGTAGAAGGACGTTACGCTCCATTTTATTGTTAATGGATTCTATTAACTAGCGTACTGCTTATGGTATATCATTGGCTTAGCAGTTGTGCTTAAGATTTCGGCTCATGAAGTAAGAGTTCTTCTACTTCTTGGGCTTACATTAATAGTGTTGCTATTATAGATTTTTGAAGGCTGCTCATTGCGCTCAGCCATCCATTCATGAATTTTATCTCAGAAATATCGAGTCCATTTCTGGAGGCCTCTATTGTTAGGTCTATTATCTACTGCTCAGAATGTCATTCACTTAACAGTTGCTACTATAGCTAGGTAGGCTGTCTGTTTCGGCAGTGTCTCCGTTCGGCTGCCCTCTTCGCTCTGGGCTATTTGACCCAGGGCAAGAAAAAGGGGGGGGGGGGAGGGTGTTCCCTTGGGTCACCTGTTTTTACTATGAAAACAAGGGGATACCTCCTCCGGAGTTAGTAATTCTGAGCTGTTATTGGGATGGTTGTTTAGTGAGAAGTTTAAGTTTATAAAATTCATTCAAGTCTTAGTTTTTAAAGTATAGCTTTTGAATATTGCATATGTCAACGGACATGATTATGCAATTCTCACACACTTTTAGGAGTATAAGAGTCTCTATTCTCTAGACTTACTTTATTACTGGCTTACTTTAAAAATTATTAGTATAAGGATTATTGGATATTAATAGAGTACATGGATGTATGAAGCTCAATTTTTGGAAGGTGTTGTATCTTTCTAATTTATCATAAATAAGAAAGATACATGTAAGGCCTATTACTTCTTTTCCCTACAGGGGATGACTCTATTTTATTTTATTGAGCGTATTCCATTTTGCTCTATGTCCTTGGCCCTCCAGCCTTTTTACTATTCAGCTATGTCTGGGTCATTGGTACAGTATAAAAATGTTAAAAAATTTATAGTAATTTATATATTTTTTATACTTACCAATGACCCAGACGGGGATGGCCCTCCCAGGAGTTGGGAACTCTTGCCTCCCCGCTGAGTACATAGCGCTTACCAGGCACTGGTTATTAGAATGATAAATGGCGCCAATTTCGGAACGTCCTTGACACTGCGCATGCGCAGTAGGGGCGAAGTGTGGAGGGCCTCTCAGGACATGTTTTCTTTAGTTTTAGATGCACATTTTGGGGATTGGGGGGCAAAATTTGTGTTTGGCCCTATATTTTAAGAGTTAGCACCAGCTATGTCTGGGTCATTGGTAAGTATAAAAAATATATAAATTACTATAAATTTTTTAACATTTTTTTTGCCTAATATATGGTTGTGCCCTTGAATCTCCAAACTTAAGGTTTTCTCTGTCACATGTTTTGACCTAGACCAGTAACTGTCTGCCGTCACCAGTGCTGGAAATGAACAAAAATGATGGGTGCAGTTTTAAGCTCCCGTGAAATCAGAGACCGGAGTAAATTGCACCCTTAAATACTAAAATGTTAGTACAGTGGAACCCTGTTAATTGAACAGCCACTTTGCCAATGAAAATTATTAAACTGACAGGAGTATTCAATTAACAGGGATTGTGTTACTTTCCTGTATTCTAGAGATAAAGTTAGCATTTATTTATTTATTCTATTATATCTTGTTTGACAGAGCTCCATGAGCTCTGTCAAACAAGATATAATAGATTAAATGCCTGTTTTGGGTGTACTGAGGCCAAATAGGTCTATAAACAAAGGAAAACTGGGGAGAGTCATGGTGATTTCTTGACAGGTTAACAGATTTTTTATTCAATTGATAGGACTTTACTCTATAACCTATATTCATTTAACAGGTTAAATTTGTACTGGAGGTATGGTAAATGGTTTTGTGTTGGGAAATTATATTCATTTAACAGGGTTATTCAGTTAAGAGATATCCAATTAAGTGGGCTCCACTCTCGCATAAAGTGTAACAATGCAAATCGATGGAGATGAAGTATTTTTACTTCCAAGATAATATAAAGGACATCAACAGAATATGAAGCCTTTAACTTTAGGTACCTGCAGTTCAGAATAAAGCCCAAATATGGAAATGAATAAAATTGACAGGTGCAGTTTTAATCTGTGAAATCAGAGACGAGAGTAAATTGCACCTGTAAAATGTTAGTGTACGAATTTTTGAGGGTTACCAAACACCAGGAACCTTAACCCTTTGAACCCGAGAGGGCACTTTTCCAGCCATGAACATGATACATCATAACGTTATTAAATAAGATGGCTGTTCAGTAAATGTGTGGGGTAGACCAGTATTTTCAGCATGCAGCCCCGAGGCTGCACGTTGAAAATATTGATTGATTTACCCCAAGTAATGAATATGGACTCTTCTAATTGCTGCCATTGGACTGGCACGGTATATACCACTAGAGTTCAAAGGGTTAAATGTATAGGGAATTGCTGAATTATGACAGTAACTTGTCACTGGCCACAGAGTGCTGCTTTCTCAAAACGACACGCATACATTTATATGCCCTCACAGTATATTAGATCTCCACAATATTTTTCAACGAGTGCTTTTATTTGCTCCCGTAAAATAGAAAACACGGGTGCTGACGGGAGCTATTGCAGTCGCACCCGTGTCATTTCGAGGACTGAACTTGCAGGATAAGGGTGTTACATGAAAGTAAGGAGATATTGAATGCTCACTTGGCAACTTTTATGTTTTTATTTTATGTTTTTTACAGGAAATCCTACAGTTTTGAGTTATATTCCAGATAGATGATGGATTACTTAACAGTAGCTGTATCCATTTTAGGAGTGATCACTCTGATGATTCTTGTCTATATTTATAATAAATGGACCGCAGGTGTTTGTGTTAGCCAGACTGATCTTACTGGCAAAACTGTCATTGTCACAGGGGCAAATACAGGTAATGTACCAAGCTCTTAGGTCAGGCTAGTATTGAATTCACCTTCAAAACAACGAGATATTGACACAATTAGTGGAACTATGTTGCATAAGCATAAAACTACAGCAGGGGTGAGTTTTCATTCATAATTCATAATAGAGCTAAAATGGTTAAAAGGTTTTCTTGATCGATTAATCATATGGATTAACCTTGGTTAACCGATTAATCACTTGTTTTAGTACATAGCTGAATTATTGCCGTACCGTGGATGATTTATAGCATTAACCCTTTACCCAAAGTAACGGTCAAAACCGACAAGCACTATATATAAAAATCTCCTTCAAATTTTATTATGTTTTCAATTTTTGTCTAAAAAACATAGCTTATGATACCTCAAAGGAATGAGCTCGTTGAGGTTGTTGCAATGAGGAGTTATAAGCTATATTTTTGAGACATTCAAGAATTTATTTTGAAAGTATCGTCTGCTGTCCGCAATGGACAAAGAGTTAAGAATGACCATTTCCAGCTACTGATACAGTACAATCATGCAAGTGAACAAGTATGTCTGCACATAACTTGCAAGATTTCATCTACCTCATAATAATTGATGCAAGTCAGTGTGACAATGTTTGCCTGTTTTAGAGCAAGTTTGTTCCTTTCTTAACCCATATAATACAGTACTTTAAGGCAATGGTTATTACTTTTTTTGATCGATCAAGATGTTGATCATTAGTTAATTGATTAATTGTTTAACCGTTTCAGCTCTAATTCATAATCATCAAAGATTCAGTTAGATCAAGTCTGAATTGAGAAACATTTCTTGTGTTGATTTAATGAAAACAAATATTTATCAAAATTATTAGCTTCTATTGGATGGGATATTTCAGCTGGTTGACCAGCAGAAATATTCTACCAAATTGAATCTAAATATGTGTGATGGACTATTTATTGACCACTTTCAGGCCTAAACAGCATTAACCCTTAAGGGCCTAGAGATTTTTACTTATTTTTGCTACACTATGAGTCTTCATCCTGCACCTTTGCAGCTGTTTTTGGCAAGTCTTACTGCCTATAGTGGAAGCCAAGGCTTGCCTAAAACCAACTACCAAGGTGCTTAGAATGTAAATTGTTAGTTGAGCCAAAGACTGCATGTAAGGTTACCTGGTCTATTGTACAAAATGTGATCAGATTCGGAATTGGGTCCGTAAGGGTTAAACTCTTTACAGAATGATGGCTAGAGAGCTTGGTAAAAATATGAGAAGGGTTATGTGCAGTATGTACAGTCAGTGCTGGAAATGAACAAAATTGATGAGTGCAGTTTTAAGCTCTCGCAAAATCAGAGACGAGAGTAATTTGCACCAGTAAAATGTTAGTATGTGAATTTTCAAGGGGATACTGTCACCAAACACCAGGAACCTTAACACTTTGAACCTGAGTGGCTGCGTTTTCAGCCAGGAGCATGATACGTCATAACGTCATTAAATAGGGTGTTCAGTAAATATATGGAGTAGACCAATCAGTATTTTCAACATGCAGCCCAAATAATTTGGTCTACCCCAAATAATGAATATGGACTCTTCTAATTGCTGTCATTGAACTGTATGGCAGATACCACTAGTGTCCAAAGGGTTAAATGTATAAGGAATTGCCACTGGCCTCAGAGTGTTGCTTTCTCAAAACAACACACATTTATATGCCCTCACAGTATATTAGGGCTCCACAATATTTTTCAACGAGTGCATTTTTTATCTTTCGTAAAATAGAAATCATGGTTGCTGACGGGAGCAATTACACTCGCACCCGTCTCATTTCCAGGACTGTACAATACGGTAATAACAAAAATGGGTCAAGAAATTTTACCAGTCAGACGTGATCCGAACGAAATCTCTATCCATTTTTCTCCACACCACCCTGTAAAATATCACTTGTAGAAAAAGAGATGTGGGAACATAGAATTTCAGATAAAATTTTCCTTCATTTTCTCTTGATTCAGTCGTGACTGTGCAGTCTTTTATTAATGAGATCTCAACCCACTGAGTGATCATTGTACTGCACATGAAGAATGGTTACAGCTTTTAAAATTTGGAATGATTCATGCATGAATTGGTTTTGATTCATACAAACTACAGCTGTGGGAATCAGATTTCAGTTCTTAAATGATTTAGAATTTGAGAGTACTGCTGTACATACATAAAATGTCACAATGTGTAAATCCATCCATCAGTATGGATCGAGTGCCAGCATCGATTGATAGAACGATATGTGCTCACTTGAGTTCTATCCTTTCATGATGTCATAAGTGCTGTATTGACAAATGCATTCAAACATCATGGTATTCTGTGTTTATTGCATGTCTCTATGACATGGAATCCATTAGTTTAAAAATTCAAACTTCACACACAGAAAAATTCAAACTTAAAATCTCTTTCTTATTTAGTGATCATCTGCTTGAAATAAAAACATAAACAAAACTCATGTGGGATTATTAAATATGAGTGACAGATCAATACATAAACTAAAAAAATATAAATGAAAATTGTGTCCAAAGAGGTTTTGGGCTCAACTTTGACATAGTCAAATTTGAGGTTATGTTATGGCCCGCTGTCCGTCTGGACATCTGTCCGTCCGTTCGTCAACAATTCAATACGGCTCAGGCTAGAGGCCTTATTTATGAACCAATCCTTACAAAACTTCTTGGGTACCTTTGTTATCGCCATGGGATGAGAACGAATGTTTTGGATGTGGTTCAAAATTCAAGATGGCCACCAGTACTGGCAGCCATTTTGTGCCGAAATTAGTGCATTCAGTTTTTTGTACAGAACTTCTGTATGAAAGTTCTGATTTGAATAAATTTTTGTATGAATGTTTAGTAACATGGAATACATCACATATAATACAGGTTTTTTTCTCGTGCAGAAATTATGCAAATTAGATGAACTTTGAGTTATTCAGTGCTACTTATACACAGTAAGTACACATGTCAATACGGCTTGGGCAAGGGGCTGTATTTATGAACCGATCTTCACGAAACTTCTTGGGTACCTTTGTTATCACCTTGGGATGAGAACGAGTGTTTTGGGGCACGTTCCGAAATTCAAGATGGCTTCTGGTGGCCATTTTGTACCAAACTTGGGTACAATCAGTTTTTTGTACTGAACTTCTATACGGTTCGGGCTAGAGGCCGTCTTTATGAACCGATCTTTACGAAACTTCGTGGGTACAATTGTTATCACTGTGGGACAAGAACGAGTGTTTTTGGGTGGGATCCAAAACTCATGATGGCTGCAGACAGCCATTTTGTACCGAAATGAGTGCAATCAGTTTTTTGTGCAGAACTTCTCTATAAAAGTTCTGATTTGAATAAACTTTTGAATGAATGTTTAATAACATGGAATACATCACACATACAGTTAAAACTAGAAGTCCTGCCATGAAATGCGCACAAATAGCACGTTGATATGCGCGTTAATATACGTGTTATGGCCCAAGTAAAGCTAGCAAATTCTGTACACATGGCCTGTGCACAAGCAATGTTTCAGCCAATGGACCTCTGGGTAACCCGGAGGTCCATTGGCAGAAATATTGCATGTGTTTGCTATGAGTAACCAGGAGAACCTGCCATGCTTCGGATGCCATTCGATATGGCAATTGCGCGCAATTCCAACGCACAATTAAGCCTAAATAAGCGCACTATTTGTGACAGGACTTCTAGTTTTAACTGTAATACAGGTTTTTTTCTCATGCAGAAATTATGCAAATTAGATGAACTTTGATTTATTCAGTGCTACTTATACACAGTAAGTACACATTTCAATACGGCTTGGTCTAGGGGCTGTATTTATGAACCAATCTTCACGAAACTTCTTAGGTACCTTTGTTATCACCTTGGGACGAGAACGAGTGTTTTTGGGTGCGGTCCGAAATTCAAGACGGCTGCTGGCAGCCATTTTATACCAAAATTAGGTGCAATCAGTTTTTTGTACAGAACTTCCAGGACTACGTTTGTTATCATCATGATATGGTAACGAGTGCTTTTGGGCTCAGCCCAAAATTCAAAATGCCTATTGGTAGTCATTTTTACGGGAATTGTGTGTATTACATATTTTGTACAAAACCTGTAAAGAAAATTTTTTATGTCAGTAATGTTTGCTATAAATTTATTGTGAACCTTTGTTATCGCTGGGTTATGAGAATAAATATTTTGGGGTTCAGTCAGACCCACTCAGGGACTCAAAAAGGGAGATAATTAAAATTCTTTTCCAAAAACACCAGACGAAATAATGTTTCTTGAATTCATCATCCCTAGGATGTGTATATTCAAATGTGTTGAAGCCAAGTTCCTGTGTTAATATTTGGTGTTGTTTGGGAAGGGTAAACATTATTAGCACAACTCGATTTTCTATTTCCAATGAGCAAAATAAAAACTCCTCACCCGTGGGAACCCTATGAGCTAAAGATAAAAAATTTAAATACTTATATTTTAAGAAGGACTGGACAAATATTTATTAATTGGTATGAATCAACCTTAGAAGGGTTTGAATCAAACAGGCCAAAACAATTGCTAACATTTGGCTTATGGTGCACCATACAAGGATCCCCATTGTAACACTAACCCCATGAAGATTTCTTTTCTTGTTTAGCATCTAACTGTCACCCACCTTTACAATACTTTACCTGTACATTTGTTACAGGCTACGGTCAGTATTTATGTACAGACCTTTACAATACTTTACATGTACCTTTGTTATCAGGTCATTACCTAGATGTGTGTCATTGCTGTGTCACATTCTATACATGTACATGTCTTACACAAGTTGAGCTACAGTGTCATTGAAACTTTCATTTATTCATATTTTTAAGAAACTAGCTGCCAATATCTGAAAGATATTCACTTAAAAATCAGAACTTGAATGTTATAAGATTTCTCCCCATTTGTACAATAAGTTTAATTTCTTTAATTTTGGTGGATTTGAAGAAAAAACATTTTCCACTTGACATTTAATTTATCAGCTGTCATCAAAGCTTCTGAATCGATGTAGATCAGAATGTGATGTTTCGATTAGCCGATTGCAAAAACGGGTGTAGTTCTGTCCATCCATGTAAATCTGCATGGAATACATGTTCCGTCTGGATTTGTATGCATGGAACTGGAGGAAAAATAATAAACATGTAATAACCATGTGAGTGCACAAGTACATACTCCATATAGATGTGCTGTGTGGTATCCTAATCTGTACAATTATCCTCCGCCAAAATGAAGTTTGCAGGGGAATAGAAATGGGTTCCATCTGTCTGTCCATCCATCCGTTCGTCTTGCCATTCATCCATCCATAACAACTTCAGACCTTCATATCTCTGTCAGTGAATGTTGGATTTAAACGATCTTTGGTATGCTGTTGACCACCACAGGGGAAAGGATATTCACAAATAACAGGTTTTAACCATTTTTTCTCTGGAGTTATGGGCCTTTATTCTGCTTTTTTTTTCAACTTAGAAACCCTTGGCATGGGATACCGGTGATGTTGCACCAGGCCTGAAAATAAGCAGTCTGACATCTGCAGAATGAGGACCCCGGTGGGTGAATCTGATAATGCTATACCATAAAGTGGGTCAATTTATCCTCTGGGTACATATTTCTGTTTAGTTGTGAAACCCTGATTCCGATTGAGGTTCATAGAGGGTAAATTTAGTGATGCTACCCTGCAGTGCAGTGTGGCATCACCAAATTCACCCTCTGGGGACCTCATTTTGCAGATGACAGTTTGCTTATTTTCTGGCTTGTGTTGCACCTTGTTTGCAATGCCATCACCAATACCATCAAATTAAATCATAATCGATATACCGAAAACTCGATTTCATCCTGGTTTACAAATTGCAATTCATTTATCACGATGTGCAGGAAGTAATTTTACTTCACTGATGCAGATTATCATTGGTTTAAATTTTTTTTCCCTTTCTGACATCCTGTCGGCCCTCATAAAACTTGAAACATTTGTTTCTTTGAGAAGACACACAGTACGACTGCCGTGGACTGGTCACTTTTCACAGGTGGGCAATATTTCCACGGATGCAATAATATTAGATTCCAAACACTAATTATAGGAATAATCATCAAAACTTTAATTAGTGAAGCACCGGGTACAACTGGTACAACCCGCTGCTTCATTAATTAAAATAATCCATTATAATGATTTTTGTTACATTGTAATCGCACACGATGACATCACTGCCCATGCGTGGATTACAACCAATCCACGGCAGCTGTACTGTAAGCACGTGCAGTTGGTCACGTCGGATGTTTTGACCAATGGTATTCCTGGGTTTACAACTTGGCAATCACAAGAGATGACGTATATTTTATCAGTGACTTCATATAGAATGGCTGTTTGTTTGCACATTCTGACGTCATTATTGCATTTTACCCTAAAAATAGTGTGCACAAAATGTATTTGATACGTACCTTATGCAAGGTACCTTATTCTCAAATGTACAGAAGCAAATATTTGTCCTTTTGTTGCCATGATAAGTATGATGATGCTCAAAAAGTCCACTATCACTTCGTTTTCAGCTCACCTGACTGAATGTCCAGGCAAGCTTTAGTGAACACTTTTCATCCGACGTCTGGCATCCAGTGTCGTCAACGTAAAGATGGTGTTTGCATCTTCTTCAAAGGCACTGGACAGATTTAATTTAAATTTGAGATGATTGTTTTTTTCTGACATTTCATTATGATTTTGTTCAAAGCAACTTGCCCCACACCACAGGGAGTGAGTGGTGGAAAATGCTCCTAAATTTAAAAAAATCTTTTCATGAACTGATGGGTACAATGACTTGATGTTTGGTTTAGAGCTTCCTTTTAAGGTGTAGAATCAGATTTGTTCAAAGTTTTTTGGGCAATATTTGCATTTGTAATATGGGATGGGCAAGGTTTTTGCCCCTGTCCAAAATTTCTATTTTCTGAACCAATGAACTGTTTTAAAATATGGTGTGTGGTATTGTCCTAAGTTCTTGAATCCTGAAAAAAAAAAAAAATTCCTGCATCCCCGTGGGAACCACAGGAGCTAAAAATAGGAATATTTTCAAATGCACATACATATATGTATTTCCCAAAGCGCATGGACACAGAGAACTGTCATTTGGTATGAAGCATCCTTAGCCCCAGTAGAATGGAATGGTAAATAAAATGGCCATCAGTTGTGTTAGGGTGTTCTGTAAAGGGGGGGGGGGGGCACATTGAAAAAATGCTGACTCAGCATATTTGCAGGAATTTTCTTCTCCAAAACCACTGATCAGAATCTTTTGGTATTTGGTATGCAGCATCCAAGGGTGGGGTGGGGGGGGGGAGGAAGAAACTTAAGCCCCCACTGTTCATACATGGGCTCAGTTCAGGAGCCCAAATTTTATCTTAGGGCAATACAGGAATTTAAAAATCTTCTTCAGAACCACCAGTCAGAATCTTTAAATGTTTGATACACATCATTGTTCATTATTGCGAGGAACAGATTTAAGTTTGCTTAAATCAAGTCCCGCAGTTAATATTTGGGATTCCTATGAGGGCCCAAATTTTAACTTAATGCAGTATGGGGAATAATCTGTATAAATCTCTTTCTGAAGATCCACCAGGCAGAAACTTTTGATATATGGTATACAGCATCCTTACGGGAATAATATTTGGATCCCAGATTTTTACTTGGTACAATATGAGGAATATTCTTTAAAATAATTAATGAAATAACTTCATTCCTTGGTAGTGTCATCTTCTAGCCATGGATGCTAATTAATTAAATCCTTCTTTAACTGGTAGAGTGCTGCATTATTTTTCCAAGGTGATCTGTAAGAGGAGCCTTAATTTAGCAAGGTTTTCTTCATAAATAATTGTTTTTATTACCATTTATTGGAGAATGCCTGCATCCCTGTGGGAACCCCAACTCCAGGGTAACAAAACTATTTTATATAAACATTGTTTTTATTGTGATGAGCAAACAACAAAATAATGTGTATAGTGTAAAGCTACTATAGTGGCTTTACAACAAGATAATGTATACTGTGTCAAGCCACTCTTGTGGCTTTCAGCACTTTTCAATAGAGCCCTGTTAGTGGCTTCTAGCACTCGACCAGTTAAACAATTTTGGTCAGGTGAGCAGCTCAGGCCCCATGGTCTTCTTTTAAAGTGTTGATGCCCGCTCATTTTAGCACTTCTCGTGATTAAATGAGGCATGCAGGTGCAATCACATGCCTCAGAATGCAAGGACTGCATTGAAGACACATCTATATTGTTTGGGAATTACACCTGAAAGGTATACCAAAATCTCTATCACATTGTTCACTAACATCTGTTGCATTGCGTTAATTTCCTAGTGGGTGTTATGGTCTTCATAGAAGACCTGTTGGGCAAAATTGCTGTCAGATGTTTCATCCCTATATCTTATTTGGCACTCCAGAGTCGAAAATAATCCACATAATGATATACCATGGTATCATTTTTTGAATTCCAATGCATTCATTTATAGCCCTGTGCTCCCCGTGGGAACCCCGGGAAGTAAGCAGCACTTGTTTACTGTGGTAAACCAGTTCCGCTTTACTAGTAAAATAGGACCCAGTCACCAATGCTTAGGGTGAAAGTCCTCTAAAATGGGCAACATGTTGATCAACGATTGACTAAACTTGACTTCATCTCCATGTTGTGTCACGATTAGCCATGGTGCATAAATATGTGACGTTAACCATCAACAAACAAACATATAGCCCTGTGCTATTTCCATGGTAAAAACAACCTCACATTTATATATTTATTAGAGTTTAACCCTTAGGGATTTTTTTTTATGCCCCTGGCCTCTGAGGAGGGGGCATAATGTTATCACCATGTCCGTCATCCGTCCATTAACTTTTTGCATTCCATCAATTAACTAAAGTTCTGCCAAGCGGATCTTTACCGAACTTCATATATGGGCTAGGTATGATGAGTGGAAGAAGCCTACTTATCTTTATCATGATGTGCCAAAGGTCAAGGTCACAGTGACCTCCAATGTTAAATATACTTGAAATTGGTTTCTGCTCTATAACTAAAGTTATACCAACTGGGTCTTTACCAAACTTCATATGTGGGTTAGATATGATGAGTGGAAGAAGCCTGTTTATTAGTCGAGTTGTGAAGAAGTCAAACTCGACTTACAGTTTGATGAATGGCAGGTGGGCGGTTGAGCAGGCAGGCATAAACAATTAGCTTCCGGACAATCACTTGATAATGGTTCAACCCACGTTCATGAAACTTCAAAGGTAGGTTGGCATTGGTGAGAAGAAGAACCCTATTTATTTTGGACTCTCTAGGTCAAAGGTCAAGGTCACAGTGACCTTGAACATAGTAAATTATAAACAATTGGTTTCCAGATGATAACTTGACGATGGTTCAACCCACATTCATGAAACTTCATATATAGGTTGGCATCAGTGAGAGGAAGAAGCCTATTAATCTTGGACTTGCTAGGTGGCAGGTCAAGGTCACAGTGACCTTCAACATAGTGAATCCATAAGCAGTTGGTTTCCGGATGATAACTTGATAATGGTATGACCCACGTTCATGAAACTTCATAGGTAGGTTGGCATTGGTGCAAGAAAGTGTCTTATTTATTTTGGAATCACTAGGTCAAAGGTGAAGGTTACAGTGACCCTTCACATAGTACATTGTAAACAGTTGGTTTCCGAACGATAAGTTGATAATGATTAAACCCACTTTCATGCTGTCACAACTCGACATTGGATCGGTGATCCTATTGGCATTTTTTTTACCATGATGTGCCAAAGGTCAAGGTCAAAGTGACCTCCAATGTTAAATACACTTGAAATTGATTTCCGCTCTATAACTAAAGTTCTACGAACTGGATCTTCATCAAACTTCAAATGTGGGTTAGGTATGATGCATGGGAAAAGCCTATTTATTTTGACCATGATGTGCCAAAGGTCAAGGTCGCAGTGACCACCAATGTTAAATACACTTGAAATTGGTTTCCGCTCGATAACTAAAGTTCTACGAACCGGATCTTTACCAAACTTCATATGTGGGTCATGTATGATGAGTGGAAAAAGCTTATTTATTTTGACATTGATGTGCCAAAGGTCAAGGTCACAGTGACCTCCAATGATCTTGGTTGTTTTTTTTTTTTGTAATTCTATTCATGATATTGCAAGAGGGGGCATATGCCATGCTTCGCGTTGCTCTTGTTTCAATTCTGATGTCACAGTCAGAGGTTCTTGTCTTACATCATGTTCTTGTAGAACACATCTTCCAAAATACAGGCTTTTGATTGTCTTTTAAATAGAAGTTACATTACTTGTGGCAGTGGTTTCTAGTGAAGTTTTGGCTGCCTTTACAGGCAGCCAAGACTTCACTAGACTCCCTTGCTAAGTCAAAGTGTTACTTTATTATGTGGAAGCAAAAAATAAGTAGAATTCAAATATTACAGGCCTTTAAGGAACCTTTTAGAATCTCTGACGAGAATTAAATGAACATTTTGTGAGAAGCAGAGTCGATTCTCATTCTGTTCCTTGCAAGAATCATTTTCGAGAAAGTTCACAGATTGTATCTTCCACTGTGCCAACAATTTTCAATTCCTGTTAAAAAAACGAACATAGGAAACACAAGGCAAGTTTCAGCCATTGGATGTCCTACTGTACGACGTTTTGCTTGTGGTGATAGAGTGGTGGCTCAGTGGTGTTAGAGCATTGAACTTCAAACCAAAAGGTCCATGCTTTGATCTTCACTAACGATAAGTGCATTGTATCCTTGGACAAGGGACTTCATCTTGCTATACTGTGTGGCAATGGTTCACTTGCCTTCAACTAAGGCTAACCCTGCTTCTGCGGAGTTAGAACTTTGGGGAGTCTGACAGTTGCTTGCCACTGTGCAGTGGTTCTATCCAGATGCCCTGGCTTCCTCCTCTTGTATAACTGTCCAATATTATTCTAAATTTATTTATTTATTGGTGTTTATGGTCACATATTTCTGCACAATGATGAATCATGACCATGACAGTTTTATGGGTGGAGGAAGCCAGAGTACCCAGAAAGAACCACCGAGCAACTGTCAGCTCCTCAAATACTTACTCCACACAAGCAAGGTTAGCATTGGTTGAAGACAAGTGCGCCATCGACGTGCAGTACGCCTTAGTACATAATGCTACTGTGTCCCCACATGGGCAGTGGTGGTGAAGTATCTTGCCCAAGGACACCACACTGTTGCCGCAGTTGGGATTCGATCCAAGGACCTCTCGGCTTGCAGCCTGCCCTTATACCTACTGAGCCACAGTGCCCCCCCAACTGTCCAATATGAGGTGACCCTGGCTGTTGAAAGTGTCATTAAACCCCCAATAATAAATAAATAAATTTGCTTGTGTCTCTTATACTTTTTGTTAACCCTTCACCAAACTATAGTATGACTGGCAGATCCCTTTTGCCCCAAAAATTCTTGAATAACAACATATAAAAGTTTACAGTTTTTGCCTTACAAAGAAAGCTAACAGTACTATAATCGCAAAAACCGATAGGAATTATTTATTATATGCTAGCCTGTGAATTATTGTAAATTATCTAAAAGATATTTTATCGATATCCATCAACTCAATGGATATTGAGGAATATCCCTCAGTAGCTCCTAAATGACGTCACGCTATGTCGCATCACGTTGCTTTGAAGGAACGATCAGCTGATCATTGTTATTGTAATATTGTTTTGAAACATATGCATTTGGGGTTGAATTGGGCTGAATATTGTGCAAATAAAATGTCTGGTAATATACAATATATGTAATAAAAAAGAAAATCTTCTATTTTAGTCAGTATCTGGAATTATCTCATGAGTGTGGACCTGAAAATTTTATTAAATAATATTTTCAGGTCCACACAATGAATTTTTTCAGTAGCTTCCAAAATGACGTTACAGTTTGGCACATGACTTTGCCTTCAAGGAATGATCAGCAGCTTTTTGTTTTTGTATTGAAACTGTTTCCAGTCAAATTGGGCTGAATATTGCGCAGTAAAATATCACTTAGCATATAATAAAAAGAAAATCTAAGGGGGAGGGGGAGATTCAAATATTAAGGGATGATTGAACTTTGTTCACATCAAATGCTTACTAATCAACCCCTCAGTCATTTTAACCTGTCAACTTTATTACTGTGAATTCTGTGGAAATTGGTAATTTTCTGTTTCTGTGAAGTATTTGTAATACATGTAATGCAGTTTGCTTGTGGAAACTCTTTGAGATGTTTGGCAGTGTTTGTTCTCTCAAACCACTGCCCCAGACAATGGGAAAAAAATTATAAGTAAATAATAAGTGATGAATTATTGTTGAAAATTCCTTAACCCTTTACCCAACATGAAAAGCAGACGACGCTTGCAAAAAAATTCTTGATAACTAATTTTTTAAATTTTTTGTCTCAAAAACATAGGTTATGACCCCTCGTTGGAACAAGCTCGTCGAGCTCATTCCAGCGAGGGGTCATAACCTATGTTTTTGAGACAAAAAATGAAAAAATACTGAAAATTAATTGACGATTTTTGAGAATAGCGCTGGCCGGTTTTGGCCGTTACGTTGTTGTTGTTAGGTGAGCACTTCAGGCCACCTGGGGCCTTTTGTTTCATTCCTCATCTGAGTCAACAGTAACAATTATTATTATTTTGTGCATGGGTTCGACTACATACAGTATTTTGAACCCCCTGTGGGAACCTCAGGAAGTGAAGCAGTGCTTGTTTACTTTGGTAAAGAACCTCTGTTTTACTTGTAGAATAGGACCCAGTCACCAGTGCTTGTGGTGGAAGTCCTCTAAAATGGGCAGATTGGGGATAAACAATTGACTAAACCTGACTTTATATCCATATTGCTGTCACAATTAGCCATTGTGCAGGAGTATGTGATCTTAAACATTTGAACATCAATAAACAAATTAATCTATTAATGGGAGGTGAGTGACCTTAAACACCAATAAATAAATGAATAAATAAATAAATAAATGGGAGGTGAAGTAAGCGTATTTATTGCAGTCTTTTGAATATGAGGTGAGTTGTCACCCTTGCATGTCATCACACCTGAAAATATTTACTTTTTGCAAGTGGACAACAGCGTTCCCCGGCTTCCACCTACCGAGTGCTTAACCCTTACCTGATGAACCAGCTGCATTTTGTCCATAATGTACAAATTGTGCAGTAGAAAAAAATTCAGAAATGTTTTCATTTTTCTGTTACACCAATTTTTTTTCTTCTTTCAACAAAAAAATGGCAGCGACTCATGAAACAAATAAACTGCCCCTCAGTAGCCACAGTGCAATCCATAAATTATGCTTTGAAAATGTTAAAATCGATTTCACCAAAATTTTTATGAGGTAAAATACCCTGTACAAAAAAGCAAGGGGTAAGGCCTAAAAAAATTAAAAATCTGTTTCTCAGGCCCTCCCGCATGGTCCTTTTGGCTGCCGCATGCTCTCTTTTTATAACCAATTTAAATTTTAAAAAATTAAGATTAAATGGTTTATGTCTGATATTTTACCCAAGTTAAAAAAATTGATGAATTTATCCCTTGAGTGCAAGAAGGCTTTGCAATGCTTTTGCATTGCAAAGCCTTCTTCCACTCAAGGGATGAAATACACCACCCATGTTATTCTGCAGATTATGAGGCCTAAATCTTGAACCAAGAACATGAACTTTTGATGGCAAAGAAGTAATTACTGAAATAAAAAATAAAATAAAAAAACGCTCACCCGCATGCAATTCCACAAATAATGGCCTGAGAAACAGAAGATCTACTTTGTGTGGCCTAAAATAGAGTTTATTCCCAAACCTCACCAAGTTTTTCACTCTACTGTATGATTGTACATGTATTTACAGGTATCGGATATTATACAGCCCTTGACATGGCAACTCGGAATGCCCATGTAATATTAGCTTGCCGAAACATGGAAAAGGGTGAAATCGCAGTAAAAAAGATAACAGAAGTAACAGGCAATAACAGAATTACGCTCAAGCATATAGATTTGAGTTCAATGAAATCTGTCCGAAAGTTTGCTGAGGAAGTAATAAAAGAGGAGAAAAAACTACATATTCTAATTAATAATGCTGGTGTATTTGGTAAGTGCATATATTATTTTAGTGCTGTACCAAATTGGACCTCTAATAGTTTCCACGCAAATCAGGGATACATTGGTGAACCTTTTGTGCATCAGTACATTCCTTTGGCGCACTGCGCAGGTCGCATTTATGATCAGATCGCTTTGAAACTTAGTATGCTTGTTTTGGGTGACTTCTAAATGGGAACTATCGATTTTCTTCCATTTCCATCGAAAAATGTTGCCTTTGGCAGTGACCTTTGAACTTCATGCATTTGTGCATCAATATATTCCATTGGCAAGGCCCACAGGGCACATTTGAATTGCTTTGAAACTTGGTATGCTTGTTTGGGGGGAGACCTCTATCTAGATGGGAGCTATTGATTTTCTTTCATTTCGAGAAACTTTAGTAGTGGTTGTTAACGACATTCAACTTATCCATTTTGTACATCAACAATTCCCTTTGGCGCACTGCACAGGTCGCATTTATCATCAGATCACTTTGAAATTTGGTGTGTTTGTTTGGGGCAGGTGTGTCAACCGGTACCTGTACCAGTACGGTACCACTGGTTCCCTCATGCTCCATCCAGTACTGGTACTGAAGCTTTTGTCTCGCTGGTACTGGGACAAAATTATTTTATGCGGAAATTCCTAATTGAACGAGGGTAAACAGACTGATAAGTGTGTTTGGCACACTTGCACTACATACTTTCAACTTATTTGTGAAAAAACATATCAAAGCACTCTAAATGTGCATGTTCACAATGACCTCGATAAGGTCGACTATTTTGACTTTTCAAACGTGACATCAAAGACAATGAAAGTGTTGTCATCGGTTACTTCAAAGAAATTATTCTGTGGCGACATCAAAGTGATCCTAAAGCACAATTTTCTTTGTGATTACTTTGATGTCACCACAGAATAATTGTATGATGCTATGTTTGTCTTTGATATCTTGGAGACCGTGTTGGGTTAAATGCATATTTCTTCCATCTGATTGTGATTTGTCACCCAATTGTTGGTTTGTCCCAGTACCAGATTCGGCAGGACAGGCTCTGTCCCATCCCAATACAGGTTATGTTGGTACCGGCGGTACTTTGACATGCCTGGTTCGGGGGGACCTCAAGATGGGAGCTATGATTTTCTTTCATTTCCAACAAAAAATGTTGCTGTTAGCAACAACCTTTGAACTTTGTGGATTTGTGCATCAATTTCCTTTGGCACACCCTGCAGGGTGCATCATAAATGGATTTGAATCTTGGTATGCTTGTTTGGGGTGATCTCTAGATGGGAGCTTTTGATATTTTTATACAGTACCAATGACCCAGACTTAGCTGGTGCTAACTCTAACAAAACCAGGGCCAAACACAAATTTTGCCCCCCAATCCCCAAAATTTGCATCCAAAACCAAAAGAAATCATGTCCTATAGGACCTCCATACTACGCCCCCACTGCGCATGCGCAGTGTCAAGGACGTCCCGAAATTGGCGCCAATTATCATTCTCTGTTTGGCCCTTCATCAGTCAACATCTCACTGATCTTTGTGCTTGTAAATCTCAGTTTAAAGGATGCCAGACACGTAATTTTTGGAGAAATGGTGATTCTAAGGAGGATATAGAAGGAGGAGAGGAAAAAGGAGTGACAAAAAATAATCAGGGCTGTACTTAAAATTTTTTATGAAATTATGTTAAGTTGCCTATTTTCGAGGCATGGGCCTCTTGTTGTCATTCTTGCTAAAATGTTGCACTGCTTATTCAGTGTTTCCTCTCCCCTGGCCTTCTAAGTCCCCCCTTGCAATTATCCCATGCTTTTGGCATATTTTTGAGAAAGTTCATTTCTAAAATTTTCCTGGGAGAGTTGCTTGGTTACAGAATGTTTTCTGTTATTTTCCCCATAGTTACGTTTTCACCCATGGGTGTATAAACGTTGTGTTCTGCATCTTCCATCTGATGTTCTGCAGATTCTCCCCTGGGAGTCTCCGTCTTGCATCAGATAGAGTGTAATTTTGATGACTGATTTCGGGCCAGTTTTTTCAGTGCCTGGAGTCATGTTTTCTGGTGTTTTACACTGTTTGTTTACATTGGCAACAGTCTCTTTTGAGGGGGGCTGTTTGCCTTTGGTGTAGTTTATCTCACTATAAGATACATTTATATTATCCGTAAGTGTCTCATTAATTATTTAATATAAATTTAAAATTTTTGACCACACTTTGCCATCGGATCCATCGGGGCTCAACGTTACTTTTCAGAAACTTGTCTTCGCTGAAAAAATATTTTTTCAAAATTATTTTGATTTGCAATTGTTTTTTCATTTATTAATGGATCATGTTATTATGTATCTTTGTGTCAGGGGTTTGTGCGAGTAACTAGGACTTGTTGACTTTTCACAATGAAAGGATATTGTTCAAATTGTAATGGGAAGAAATCTTCCTCTGACTTTCATGATCATTGTATTAAGTGTAGTCAGTGTTCTCGCACTAATCCTGTTCTATATGTCAATATTGGGATGACAAACATTGGAAACGTGTGTCACGGTATGTTGTTACTGGAGAAAGGGCTATGCCGGCTCTTTCTCCGCAAGGTCACTCTACTCTCTCAGTTTCTATTTCAGAGGAACAAGAACAGGGTGATGTTTCCATGTTTTCTTCTGCAAGTGTGCTTCCGTCGTCACAAATGAATTCAGAGTTAGCGGCAAAAGTGCTCATGGAGATTAAACAAATGTCGTCCGCTAACTCGCCCGGTGTAGCGTCCATTCACCGAATGGTTCGGCAGCCGGGTTCGTCCGATGCGGTCCAGGAGGAAATGTTGGGTGATGCGAGCACTATAAACATTCAATGTGCACACCCAGTGACGGCGGATAGTAGGCGAGATCGGAGGAAGCCTTTGAGTCCGGTTCCTAGCTCGTCCAGGTCCAGCCGGGCCGCGAGCGAGAGAGGCCCCTCTCTCGTACAACAACATCTGGGACCAGATGTTGTGGTACAAAATGTGTCGCAAGCGGAGCATACGTCCGTCGCGCGGGACGCTCCGTTGTATAGGCAGTCCACGGAGACTGCTAAGGCTTCTTCTTCTCGTCAGTGCACACGACCGCACCTTGGCTGCGTGACCGCCGATATCTTACCAGCTTCGCCGATCAAGGATTCTTCGGCAACCAGGTCACACCATCCTGCAGCCAGGGACACGAGGCCGATGGACTCCGGACAGTCGCATAGAAAAAGTATGCGGGAGCCATCTGATGCGGAGCTGCCCTCGGCGAAGCAGCGAAAGACTGCGCCTCTGCAGGTCTCGACGCCGGACATTCTTGTGCAGATAGCACAGCTTATCGCAGCATCCCAGCAGCCGACAGAAACGGTGTCGGATCGGGAATTATCCGACGGCGCTGGGTTGGTACGCTCCGCCGAAGCATCGGGGGCGGACGACCGGGAGCATCATGAGGTCCGACCAGATGGTGAAAGGGATACGGATGATTTGGAGCTATCCCTTTCGGAACAACATAAAGCTGCCGTGGACTTCATCCGGCACTTTCTCCCTCAAGTTGTTCCGTCGGGCCAGACGGCTGCGGTTCCGGACAAGAGGATTATAGCGTCATTGGACTCTGAATTTTTTGAGCGGTTCAGGGACATCGCTCCCGAGTTTCCGTCGCAGTCCAATAATCTTGCAAGAAGATTTGAATTATTGAACGACGCTATATTTAAACTTGCTTCCAAGACGGGGAAAGCAGGTTTCTTGTCCGCCAATACTCTCAACCTGCCTTTCATTAATGCAAAGAATAAATTCGACACGGCAGGACAGGGTATTCCGAGAGTTCCTCTGCGTATGGACGACGAGGCGGAAGACTTAGAGCTATCATTACCGTCGTCGGCTTCTATTCCAACCGCGGTGTTGGAAACAGCTATTTCGTCTAACAGAGCCAATTTAGATGCCTTATCTTACGCAGATCACCTTACTAAGGCGTTATCACTGCGCCTTCAAGGGAAAGAATTTCAGGATATTCAATCCTCTTTAAGACTTCTTTCAAGGGCAGTAGCTTATTCCATGTGTAACTCCGCCCTTTCAGTGGCAAACCTGGAGTTGGTTAGACGTGACGCAGCCCTAGCTACATCCACACTCGTGGACACTAAGGTGAAGAACTCTCTTAGAGTCGCTTCGGTCTCCGGAGAACTTCTCTTTGACGGCAAGCTTTCTGCTATTTATGATAAAATTACAAAGAAAGCTTCGGATTCTCTGTTGTTCAAATCTGCGTCTAAGAAGTCGGATACGGCAGACAAGAATAAGACAGGCACTTCTGGGTCTAATGCGCCCAAGAGAGGTTCCTATAGAGGTTCCGGTGCGTCCTCTTGGTCTTATTCGAGAGACCGTCAAGGCAGCGACTCTCGTTCGGGACGTCCTTCGGGCCGGGACAACCGGTCGGACGCCCGAGGTCGACGGGACGAGGTGCGGGTCGTGGAGGACATGGTTTCTCCTACCACAGGCCTCGCAGGTCCAGGAGGTGATGGCTTAAACCTCTATCGCGTACCGGTTGGCGGAAGGTTGTCAAGCTTTTCACAAGAATGGGCGTCGATTACGGACGACCCTTGGGTGAGAGGAGTGACTTCGGAAGGCCTAAAGATATCCTTCAGACGAAAGCCTCCATTAACTCGAAGTCCAAAGTGGACTCAACTTCCGTCAAATCCGCAGAAAAGAGACGCTCTATTATCAGAGGTGCAGTCTCTTTTAATGAAGAACGCGGTAGAGGTCGTAGAAAACCAGGAGACTCCTGGATTCTACAGCCATCTGTTTCTGGTTCCGAAACCAGACGGCTCGTTCCGTCCAGTCATAGATTTGAGCTGGATAAACAAGCTGATCGTCGCTCCGAAATTTTATATGGAGACGATTCGGTCGGTCAGAGCGAGTATTCGGGTGAACGATTATGCAACAAGCATAGATTTCAAAGATGCGTACTTTCACGTCATGGTACATCCGACATTCAGAAAGTATCTACGCTTCGCTGCCCTAGGAGTGGTGTATCAATTCCGGGCGATGTGCTTCGGACTGAATCTAGCACCCTGGGCTTTCACTCGGGTAATAAACTCGGTAATGATCTATTTCCGAGCTCAGTCGTCTGCGGTAACGTTGGCCTACCTGGACGACATTCTTCAGAGGTACGGCAACGAGTTAACGCTTCAGAACGATGTTCAGAATCTACTTCTATTGCTCCGACGTCTCGGTTTTATAGTAAACGAGGAGAAGTCGGATCTGGTGCCATCCAAGTCATTCACTCATCTGGGAATGAGCTTCGAGACGCACAACAATCTCATTCGTCTGCCGTTAACCAGAGCGAAATTAGTCAGTTGTTACGCTCGCTATTGTCTGCACGCAGACAAAGTCACAGCGAGAGAATTTATGAGACTGATAGGTCTGTGCGGAGCCGCTGCGGATCTCATTCCGATGGGGCGGTTACGCACGCGTCCTCTCCAAATTTTCTTGACTCAGAATTGGAGTGTGAAAATTCATTCGCTCGACGTAGACGTTCTCTTGTTAGATCAAGTGAAACAAGAGATTCAGACTTGGGCAAACATTCAGTGGTTAACTCAAGGAGTTCCGCTGCAGTTGCTGGATCCGAGTTTTACCATTATGACGGATGCCAGTCAAACAGGTTGGGGTGCATCATTGATCCCAACGGATTCGAGATGCCAGGGTCTTTGGGATCCGCAATTCCTGTGCAAGCACATAAACATCAAGGAAATGATGTCAATTTGGCTTGCGTTACGTCATTGGATGGACATTATTCACAATGCTCATGTCCAAATCCTATCCGACAATACGACAGTAGTGGCGTATATACGGAATCAGGGAGGCACTCATTCAGTTCCGTTGTTCAATCTAATGGAAAGAATCCTTCTGTTTGCGCTAGAACATCAGGTTCTTCTTTCGGTCCGTCACATACCGGGTCGTCTGAATGTGCTAGCAGACTCCCTTTCACGAAAGGGTCGCTTGTTGCCATCGGAATGGACTCTCAACAAACAAGTATTCAATCAGATTTGCTACCAATGGGAACGGCCAATGATAGACTTATTTGCGACACATCTCAACAATCAGTTGCAGACGTATGTGTCTCCGTGTCGGAATCAAGAGCATTTGCAGTAGACGCTCTGTCGATCCCTTGGGACGGAATGATAGGATATGCGTATCCTCCAGCACCGTTAATTCAACAAGTATTGCTAAAGATAAAACAATCTCAATGCAAGATTCTGTTGGTAGCATCTCTGTCGCCACAGAGTCTGTGGATAAATCTACTCAGGTGTCTGTTGTGGGACCTACCGCGAAAGCTTCCTCCACGGGAGGATCTTCTTTCGCAGGGGAAATCGCGTCAACTCCATCACAACCCGCAAGGTCTCAACCTTCACGTTTTTCCGTTGTGCGGTCCTTCTTGCATGGCAAGCACTTTACAGGACGAGCAGTGGACGCGATTTCTAACTGTAGGAGGACCTCCTCTTCGCTAAACTATGCGGCTACGTGGAAGGTTTTTCGTCGTTGGTGTAGGGATCATTCTGTAGATATTTTTGATCCCTCTATACCAGACATTGCAAACTTTCTAGTATACTTGTTTGACGAAATCAAACTGCAGCCTGTTACTATTAAGGGTTATAGGTCTATGTTATCTGATACCTATGCACATCATGATAGTTTATAAATTGGATCTAATGTCTCTTTATCTAAGTTGGTTAGAAACTTCTCAATAAATAGACCCAGAACTCTTAGATTAATTCCTAAATGGAATTTAGCTTGGGTTCTTCTTAAATTGAAGGAAAAGCCATTTGAACCTCTTGGGACAGTAGATTTCAAATTCTTATCTTATAAGACAGCTTTTCTCTTAGCTTTCTCTTCTGCTAGAAGAGTCAGTGAGCTTCATGCACTGTCGGTGGATGATTCTCACTATCGTAGTGTTGGGAACACTATCACCTTCACTACTAATGTGGGTTTTTTAGCTAAGAATCAGGCTCCTAATAAATATCCGGAACCTATTGTTATTAAGGCTCTTCCGTCTTCAGACGGGTGTAGGCCTTTACTCTGTCCTGTTAGAGCGTTACGTATCTATAAACAGAGATCTCAGTTTATCAGAAAGGGACGGAAACGTTTCTTTCTGTCTTTGATGCCTAATAGAAGGGACATTTTGGTCCATTCTATTGCTAGATGGATTCAATTAACTATCCGTACTGCTTATGAGAGTTTATCTTCTTCTCAGCAGTCTGTGCTTAAGATTTCCGCTCATGAAGTAAGAGCTCTTGCTACTTCTTGGGCTTATGCTAATAGTGTTGCTATTACAGATTTAATGAAGGCTGCTTATTGGTCTCAGCCATCCACATTCACGAATTTTTATCTCAGAAATATTGAGTCCATTTCTGGAGACCTGCATTGTTTAGGTCCGTTATCTGTTGCTCAGAATGTTGTCCACTAAACAGTTGCAACTATAGTTATGCAGGCTTTCTGTTCCGGCAGTGACTCCGTCCGGCTGCCCTCTTCGCTCTGGGCTATTTGACCCAGGGCAAGGGGAAGGGGGGGGGGGGGGGGGGGGGGGTGTTCCCTTAGGTCACCTGCTTTATAGTGAAAAGCAAGGGAATGCCTCCTCCAAAGTCAGTATTTCTGAGTCGCTTCCGGGATGGTTTTAAAGTGTAATATTAATGTTAAAATTCATTCATGTCTTATTTTTAAAGTGTAGCTCGGTGTGAAGCATTTGTATATGTCAAGTGTCAAACGGGCTTTAATATACAATACTCGGACACTTTTAGAAGATTATAAAGAGTCTCAATTCTCCGGACTACTTTATTTATTGGCTTACTTTAAAAATAATTAGTATAAGGGTTATACTGGATGTTAATAGAGAACATGAATATTATTGTGCTCAATTATTAAGGGTATTGTATCTTTCTAATTTAATATTAAATAAGAAAGATACATGTAAAGCCTAATACCCCTTTTCTCCTTAAGGGGTTACCTCTTTATTATATAGTTGAGCTTATTTGATTTTCCTCTATGTCCTAGGCCCTCCAGCCTTTTTACTATTCAGCCAAGTCTGGGTCATTGGTACAGTATAAAAATGTTAAAAAATTTATAGTAATTTATATATTTTTTATACTTACCAATGACCCAGACGGGGATGGCCCTCCCAGGAGTTGGGAACTCTTGCCTCCCCGCTGAGTACATAGCGCTGACGAGGCACTGCCAGTAAGAATGATAATTGGCGCCAATTTCGGGACATCCTTGACACTGCGCATGCGCAGTGGGGGCGTAGTATGGAGGTCCTATAGGACATGATTTCTTTTGGTTTTGGATGCAAATTTTGGGGATTGGGGGGCAAAATTTGTGTTTGGCCCTGGTTTGTTAGAGTTAGCACCAGCTAAGTCTGGGACATTGGTAAGTATAAAAAATATATAAATTACTATAAATTTTTTTTAACTTTCTTTCATTTATGTTGAGAAACGTTACCGTTAGCAATGATATTTAACTGGTAGAGTGCTAGATTATTTTTGGGCACCAAAATTTATTCACATGTCTTTTCCTTGTTACAATTTATAGGAGAGTGCCTGTGGGCACTCTCCTATAAATTGTAACAAGGCAAATCTTAACAGAATAAATAAGATCACTTCAAAAATAATATGAAGCCCAGCCACTGTATTTGAAGCCTCTAAGTTGCAGTAACTGCAATGCAGAATAAAGCCCAAATATGGGCTTCCAGCACTCTACCAGTTAACTTATCCATTTTGTACGTCGAGTTTCCTTTGGTGCACTGTACGGGTCTCATTTATCATCAGATCAATTTGAAACTTGGTGTTCATGTTCAAGGTGTCCTCGAGATGGGAGCTGTCAATTTTCTTTCATTTCCATTGAAAAATGTTGCTGTTACCTTTACCTTGAACTTTGTAGATCTGTGTATCAATATTTTCCTTTGGCACTCCCTGCAGGGTGCCTTCATGAATGGATCACTTTGGCACTAAGTATTCTTGTTTTGGCTGGCCTCTAGATGGGAAATTTTGATTTTCTTCCATTTCCATCTAGAAATGTTTCCATTAGCAACAACATTCAACTTATCTGCTTGAACGTCAATTTTCTTTGGCACAGGTCACAGGTTGCTTTGAAATTTGGTGTGCTTATTTGGAGTGACCTCTAGATGGGAGTTATCAGTTTTATTCCACTTTTGTAAAAAATCTTTGCCGTCAGTAATGACATTTAAAATTAGTGCTTTTGTGTATCAATATATTCCTTTGGCATGCAAAAGCAATGGCCATTGAATTTAGTGCGTTTGTGCATCAACATTCTTTAACATGGCCTACAGGGTGCATTTGTCATAGGATTGTGTTGGAACTTATTTATTTCTATGAAAAAGGTTGCTGTTTATAATTATCTTCAAACTTACTGCATTTGTGTATCAGCATTCTTCCTTTAGTCAACCTTACAGTTTACATTTCAAAATACCTGGATTACTCTGATGTTGTGCACATACAATGCAGTTATGTTGAAGTTTCACCAAATGACAAAGGAATCAATGATCTTCAGTTTTGCCATTTCACCCATATAACTTACCAAATTCAAGTTTGCCAACTTGAGCTACAGTGTCATTGACACTTTCATTACCAATTATTGCCATATAATATATGAGCAATGGGTCAATATCATCTGAAATGTGTCTGAAATGTCTTAGTTATTAACTTAGACCAATGGTGGACAATAACGTGATATATTAGGAAGATATTTGTTGTCATTTATATCATTTGCCACTTCATATGGACCTCCCCCTTTGTCAACAAATTCTGCTTATATGAACTTGCATTATGGGTTTGAATGGGCAATGTGTGGTTTCTCCTGTACCACATGGGCTACATTGTTGAAACTTCCTACGTAGTTACATATTGCCATGGCCTATGCATTGCCACTTTGCTGACGTCACATAGGTCACTGGACCCTGGTGGCCATCTTGGATTTTACGAGAATTTAGGAATTTTTCACATTTTTTCCATGGGATATATGGACAGCTCTATGACCTAGTAATTTTCTGGCACCAATGACAGAACACCAGGAATTATTTTATGAGGATATTCCCTTGAAAAGTTGGGTCCAGACCATTGGTGTCTGCCTACACACTAGGGTGATGAGCATGCTGGGGTAAGAAACACCTTTAAAAAGGATCACATTCAGGATATGTCTCCCACTCCAATGCAGAATCGACCTCCAGCGCTTTTGCCTGACTATTTTGTGAATCTGCCCCGCTACCAATGTTTGCCGTTCCCCAGACTGTGACAGAAGAGGGTCTATCAACATCTTCATCACCATCATCGTCATTCTCATCCTCTGAGTCTTTGTTGCTGAGATCATCACTGTCTGAGTCATGAAAAAAACAGCCAGAAGCTTCCTCCTGGCTCAGTTGTTTGCAAGAAGACATTTGTGCAACAGTGCGTTTGGGAAACAAAATGCAAGTGATGCTCCTGAGAAATTATCTTGCTCTACCATGGATAAATATACTGAGTCAAAAAAGAAAGTATAATAAACTTTGAGGAGCAATTTTTAGCTCAACTTGACAAAGTCAAGCTGAGCTATTGCCATCACTTCTCGTCCGTCGGCCTACGTACGTACGTCCACAATTTCCTTTGGCACACCTCACAGGTCGAATTTATGATCAGATCGCTTTGAAACTTTGTATGCTTGTTTGGGGTGACCTCTAGATGGGAGCTGTCGATTTTCTCCAACTTCCGTCAAAAATTGTTGCCGTGGCCAATGTTTTTAGAACTCAGTTTAGTCAGGCCTCAATATTTCCCTTTGGCACACCCTACAGGGCACATTTATGATTGGATTGCTTTAAAACCTGCCATGCTTGTTTAGGGTGTCCTCTAGATGGGAGCTATCGATTTTCTTCAATTTCCGCCAAAAAATGTTGCCGTGGCCAACGTTCTTAGAACTTAGTTTAGTCAGACCACAATATTTCACTTTGGCACACCCTACAGGGCACATTTATGATCGGATTGCCTTGAAACCTGGTATGCTTTGGGGACACCTCTAGATGGGAGCTGTTGATTTTCTTCCATTTCTGTCAAAAAAATGTTGCCGCAGCCAACATTCTTAGAACTTAGTTTAGTCAGACCTCAATATTTCCCCCTGGCACACCCTACAGGGCACATTTATGTTCGGATTGCTTTGAAACCTGGCATACTTGTTTGGGGTGACCTCTAGATTCGAGTTATCGATTTTTTTCCAATTCCGTCCATCAGAAAATGTTGCCGCTGGCAACGATCTTTGAACTTAGTTTAGTCAGACATCAATATATTCCTTTGGCATGCCCTACAGGGCACATTTATGATCAGATCGGTTTGAAACTTTATTAGCTTGTTTGGGGTTACCTCTAGATGGGAGCTATTGATTTTCTTCGATTTCCGTCAAAAAATGTTGCCACTGGCAATGACCTTCGATGAACTTAGTAAAAACTTAGTGCAGTTAAGCATCAATATTTCCATTTGACACACCCTGCAGGGCACATTTAATATTGGATCGCTTGCAAACTTGGTGTGCTTGTGTGGGGTGACATCTATATGGGAGCTGTTGATTTTCTTCCGTTTCTGTCAAAAAATGTTGCCGCTTACCTTTGAACTTAGTTTAGTCAGACCTAAATATTTCCCTTTAACACACCCTTCAGGGCACATTTATGATCGGATCACTGTGAAACTTGGTATGTGTGTTTGGGGTGACCTCTAGATGTGAGCTTTTTTTTCATTTCCATAAAAAGTTATTGTCGTTATCACCAGCCTTTGAACTTACTGCATTTGTGCATCAACTTATCCCTTTTGCACTCTCTGCAGGGTTTATTTATGAATTTCCATAAACCCCCCCCCCCCCCCCCCCAAAAACCATTGCCACAAAGCAATGACCTTCTACTTAGTGCATTTGTGCATTAACATCTTCCTTTGGCATGCCTCAGAGGGCACATTCATTATCAGGTTGTTTTGAAACTTTGTATGCTTATGCAGGGTGACAAAGATAGGAGCCATTGATTTTCTTTTCATTTCTATAAAATACTGCTGCTGTTAGCAACAATCTTTGAATTTATTGCGTTTGTGCATCAACATCCTTTGACATGGCCTACAGGCCACATTTATCATAGGATTGTTTTTGAACTTGGTGTGCTCATTAGTCAAGAACTCTAGATAAGAGCTGTTTATTAGCATTCATTTCTGTGAAAAAAGTTGCCATTTACAATAACCTCTGAACATACTGCATTTGTGTATCAACATTGTTCCTTTAGCCAGTCTTACAGTTTACATTTAAAAATGCATGGATTACTCTGATGTTGTGCACACACAATGCTGTTATGTTGAAATTTCATGAAACAACGTTGGTACCAATGATCTTCAATTTTGCCATTTCATTTATAATTTATCAAGTTCAAGTTTGTCAAGTTGAGCTACAGTGTCATTGACACTTTCATTTTAGTATTATCGGCTTTAATCCCAAACAAATTATTGTAAATTCATATTTCGAGTCTAGCTGTATGAATTTGCATAATTTCATGTTCATACTGTTGCCAGCGCCACGTCAGGACATTGCAATTCAGACATAGGGTAAAATGAAAAGTTCACACATGCAATCAATAGGTGTATGTCAACCGTTTGCCTCTTGGATGGCAAGACATCGACGGTGCATGGACCTGATAAGTCTCTGGATGTCACCCTGTGGTATTGCATTCCACTCCTGCCTCAGAACATAACGTAAATCGCCTAATGTTTGAAGATCATGAAGTCGTATCCTATGGTCCAATTGATCCTAAAGATGATCAATTGGCAACAAATCTGGCGAACATGGGGGCCAGGGAAGAAGTTTGATGCTCTGCTCCTCAAGAAAGTCACAACAGATATGCGCCACATGACATCGGGCATTGTCTTGCTGGAATAACTGCAATCCGACGTTAGCATTGAACAACGGGACAACAACAGTGTTAAGAATTTCCTCCCTATATCGCTGTCCATTCAGATTACCTTTGATGAAGATCGAGTGCATTCTATGGTGCAAGGAAATTCTTGCCCAAACCATTACACTACCCCCGCTGAAATGGTCGCATTCCTGCACGCAAGCATCAGAAAACCATTCTCCTCGTTGCCGATACACTCTTGCCCACCATCAGCGTGCCGTAGACAAACTCGTGATTCATCACTAAAAAGAACTGAGCTCCAATGCTGCTGAGTCCAGCTTACATGGTAGGGCCCTGCGAATCAGGAAATTTATGTTCGAATCGAATCTCGAATCGAATCGGGACTGATGTCGACATCGAATCGAATCTCGAATCGAATCGGGATAAACTCGAGAAATAACTATAACTGGCATTATATTGTGCAGAAATGTCCGGAAAGCACTGCGAGAAGAGAGAGTTGACATAACTTGACAACTTGGCGTTGTTTTAATTTTCTTTCTCGTTGAATGTCCATTCAGCTGTTCACTTGGCCCGACAATAAATTCAAGACATAAATATGGACAGAAATTAAGGTGTTACTGCCCAGACACATTTGAGAAAAACCACTAAATTGAAACATGAGAATTAAAAGCACAAATGTAATACAAGTGGCACATTAATTCCCATGGGTTGAAGTCGGCTACAGCCTACAGCCGCTAACTTCACATACGTTAGCGTGGCTAAATACATGTACATCTTATAGGAACCTCATTATTGTAATGTTTGGTTGTTTTTGTATTATCAGGATTCGGGTCTTGTAGAAACTCAGTATACATCAAAAGCAGCGAAGGCGTTAAACTGTGTTAGTTTCTGCATTATCTAACTCGAATATTGATGCAGTGCTCATTCACACAAATTGCTTTTACTTCATTCCAACTTCCAAGTACCAACTCCGAACAATGCAAAGAAACTAAAGAGATTTTCCTCCCACAGTTTTCTAACATAATAATGGAAGCGCCCCAGGCGACATGCCCCCCATTATTGTGTTAGAAGATTCTGGGACTGGGAGCGGGGCTTAGGCCCATAGCTGGATATTTCGGTTGTATAGATGGGACGTGAACAGTCTACAAGTTAAAACAGCTCCAATTTGCAAAAGTCACAAAACGAACGTTTAATTTCCCGTTCTAAAAACTGAAAATGTACATTGTCGAACACTGATTCATTTTCCTCGATGCTTCGTTTGACTAACGAATCGGCAAACTATTCGAGATCGATATACGAATACCAAAGCGATGTCGACATCGAATCGAATACTCGAAGCTTCGCAGGGCCCTATTACATGGTGAGGTACCTATTCCATTCTGACGGTACGATGACGTTGGGTAATGATTGGTCCGTGGTATGGATGCCTACTTCGGATGCCGTGTTCAGCGAGTCTGTTGCGGACAGTTGGTGCACTAATTCTATTACCAGGAGTAATTGCTGCTGTTCTAGTCACCGAAAGGAAGCCATCCCGCAAGTGACACATCCTGATGTTCGGTCTTGTGCGGGGGTCATAACTCTTGGTTGATCTGAACGTGGTCCTTGTGGTTATATACCTTCCAATGAGACGGTAAATAGTGGCCACTGTGACTCAAAACTCGGCAGCGAGCTCATCTGGAGGTATCCCAGCCTCATGCATACCAATGGCACGCAACCTTTGATATTTTTATACTGTACCAATGACCCAGACATAGCTGGTGCTAACTCTTAAAATATAGGGCCAAACACAAATTTTGCCCCCCAATCCCCAAAATTTGCATCTAAATCTAAAGAAAACATGTCCTGAAAGGCCCTCCACACTTCGCCCCTACTGCGCATGCGCAGTGTCAAGGACGTTCCGAAATTGGCGCCATTAATCATTCTAAGTTTGGCCCTTCATCAGTTAACATCTGACTGATCTTTGTGCTTTTAAATCTCAGTTTAAATGATGCCAGACACATAAATATTAGTGAAATGGTGATTCTAAGGAGGATAGAGAAGGAGGAGAGGAAAAGAATGTGTGACAGAATATTATCAGGGCTGTAACTTAAAATTTTTTAATGAAATTATGTTAAGTTACCTATTTTCAAGGCAGCAGCCATTTTGTTGTCATTCTGATTATTTAGTTACACTGTTTTTTTAAGTGTTTTCCTCTCTCCCTGTCCTTTAAGTTCCCCCTTGCTATTCTCCCATGCTTTTGGCATAGTTTCTGTAATTATTATTACTAAAATTTCTTGGGAGTTTTAGCTGAATAACAGAATGAATTCTGTTCTTCCCCATGTTTACGTCTTCACCTACGGGTGGTTAGGCGTTGTGTTCTGCATCTACCATCTGATGTTCTGCAGTTTCTTCCCTGGAAGTCTCTGTTTTGCATCAGATAGTGTATTTTTGGTAACTGATTTCGGGCCTGGGTGCCTGGAGTCTTATTTTAGTGTTTTTACACTCATTGTTTACATTTACAACAGCCCTCTGTGTGAGGGGGGGATTTCTAAAAAATAATATCTTTATGTTATTTTAATCATAACTAGATACATTATTATTGTTCGTAAGTGTTGAATAAATTGTTTAAAATATTTTTAAAATTTTTGTCCACACTTAGGCTTGGGATCCATTGGGGCTCAACGTTACTTTTCAGAAACTTGGGCTGTTCTGAAAAAATATTTTTTCAAAATATTTTGATTTCAATTATTTTTTCTATATTAATGGATCATATTATTATTATGTATTTTGATTGCCAGGGGTTAGTGCGAGTACCAGGACTTGTTTTCTTTTCACATTGAAAGGATATTGATCAATTGTTTTAAGAGGAAGTCTTCCTCTGACTTTATTATCATTCTATATGTGGTCAGTGTACTCGCATTAACTCCTGTTCTGTATCGTATGATTTCGATGACAATATGGGAAGCGTATGTCACGGTATGTTGTTGGGGATTTGGACACTCCGGTCCTTTCCCCGCAGGGTCACTCTACTTTATCAATTTCTATTTCAGACGATCAAGATTAGGGTGATGTATCTGTGATGTCTTCCAACAGTGTGCCTCCGTCGTCACAATTAATGAAGGGCTAGCGGAAAAGTGCTCATGTAAATACGCCAATTGCCTAAGAGGACCCTAGTAGGTTCGACGGCCTTTGACGTCCGCTAGCTCGCCCGGTGTAGCGTCCATTCACCGAATGGTTCGGCAGCCGGGTTCGTCCGTTGCGGTCTAGAAGGAATTTTGGGGTGATGCGAGCACTATAAATTAACTTAATGCACACCCAGTGACGGCGGATCGGAGGGAGAACGCAGGAAGCCTTTTAGTCCGGTTCATAGCCCGTTCCGGTCCATCCGGACGGCAAGCGAGAGAGGCCCCTCTCTCGTTCAACAACATCTGGCCCCAGATGTTGTGGTACAAATGTGTCGCAAGCGGAGCATACGTCCGTCGCTCGGGACGCTCCGTTGTATAGGCAGTCCGCTGAGACTGCTAAGGCTTCCTCTTCTCGTCAGCGCACACGACCGCACCTTGGCTGCGTGACCGCCGATATATTACCAGCTTCGCCGATCAAGGATTCTTCGGCGACCAGGTCACACCATCCGGTAGCCAGGGACACGAGGCCTGCAGACTCCGGACGTTCGCATAGGAAGTGTGCGGGAGTCAACGTACACGGAGCTTCCGGCGGCAATGCATCGTAAGACCGCTACTTCACAGGCCTCGGGAACGGACGTGCTTTCCTTAATAGCACAGTTTATCGCAGCATCCCAGCATCAACTGAATCTGTCGCATATATTTTATCCGACGATGCTGGGTCGGGACGCTCCGCGGAAGCGGGTACGGACGTCCGAAAGTTTCATCCGGTCCGACGGGATACCGAAAGGGATTCGGAGGATTTCGAGCTTTCCCTTTCGGAACAACATATGCTGTTGTGTATGTCATCTGACTTGGTCTTCTACAGCTTCTTTCGTCGGACCAGAATGCTGCGATGCCGGATAAGAAACTGATAGCGTCGGTGGACTTAGAAATTTTTGGTTCGGTTCAGGGACATCGTCCCTCAGTTCCGACATAGTCCAATAATGTCACACAAACTTTCGAATTATTGAACGACGCTATATATATTATTATTTTATGCTTGCTATCCAAGCATTTCTGGTTTCTTGTTCGAAGAGTTATGGAGATGTCTTTCAAAAGTGTGCCTCTGTCGTCATAGTTAATGAAGAGTTAGCGGCAATAAGTGCTCATGGAATATGTCTATCGCCTACGGAGTGACATTCGCTAGCTCACCCGGTGTAGCGTACATTCATCGAATGGTTCGGCTGCCGGGTTCGTCCGTTGCGGTCTAGGAAGGAGATTTGGGTGATGTGAACACTTTAATTACTTTAGTACTCACCCAGTGACGGCAGATTGAGGACAGATCGGAGGAAGCCTGTTAGTCCGGTTCCTGGCTTGTCCAGGTCCGTCCGGGCTGTGAGCGAGAGAGGTCCCTCTCTCGCCCAACAACATAGGGGACCGCATGTTGTGGTTCAGATATTTTACATTCGGAGCATATGTCCGTTGGTCGGGACGCTCCGTTATATTGACAGTCCGAGAGACTGTCTTTAATGCTTCCTCATCCTCACAGCAGGGCACACGACCGCACATTGGCTACGTGACCTCGAGTATCCGATCAGTTTCGGCATTCAGTGATTCCACGGCGAATAGGTCGCGCCATCCGGTAGCCAAGGGACACGAGGCCTATACACTCCGTTCGCTCGCATATTGGAAGTATGCACGGGGTAACGATCACGGAGCTTCCAGCGGCAATGCATCGTAAGACCGCTTCTCCTCAGGCCTCAGTGACGGACGTGCTATCCGAGTTAGCACAGTTGTTTCGCAGCATCCCAGCAATTGACAGTTTCTCGGTCGAATCAGGAATTATCCGACGGCGCTGGGTCGGTGCGGTCCGCGGTTGCATCAGCTACGGACGACCGAACGCTTCATAGGGTCCGACAGGATGGCGAAAGGGATTCGAAAGATTTCGAGTTTTCCCTTTAGTAGTATCGGAAGATGCCTTTCATATCTTCTGGCATTATCTTCCAGTGATTATTATTTCGGACTTCATTGCTGCGATCTTGGATAAGAGACTTATAGCGTCATTGGACTCGGATTTTTCGATCGGTTCAGGGACATTGTCCCTGACTTACCGACGCAGTCCAATATTGTCATTACAACATGTGTTTTATTTTTCGACGCTATATATATATATATATATACAAGCCTGCTACTAAGCATGATAGTTTAGTTTCTTGTCCGCGTTGCTCATTTCTGCCATTTTATCATTTATTCAAATAGTTTATTTTGGCAGAGCAGGGCATACCGAGAGTTCATATGCGTCTAGACGGTGTGATTAAAGACTGCATATATTCTTTTTCGCCGTTTATGTCTTTTCCAATTTCAATGTTGGGATCGACATTATGTATAGTAGACTTAACTTAGACGCTTTATTATACGTAATCCGCCTTACTGAGGCGTTATCATTACGTCTTCAAGAAAAGATTTACGGGATATTATTCTCAATGTAATTTCTTTTGAGGGCAGTAGTTTGTTCACGTATAACTCCGCCCTTCAGTGGCTGATTGGAGTTAGTTAGACGTGACGCAGCCCTAGCTACATCCACACGCGTGGATAG
The DNA here is from genome assembly GCA_031216915.1 of Pictodentalium vernedei. Taxonomy (NCBI): domain Eukaryota; kingdom Metazoa; phylum Mollusca; class Scaphopoda; order Dentaliida; family Dentaliidae; genus Pictodentalium; species Pictodentalium vernedei. The sequence continues at coordinate 163,506,409 of CM062295.1, forward strand.
TAAGGTTAAGAACTCTCTCAGAGTCGCTTCGTTCTCGGAGGAGCTTCTCTTCGACGGCAACTTTTCGGCAATCCATGAATTGCTCGATTTATACGTTCTCTTGTCTATCTAGTGTTACAAGAGATTCAGACTGGGGCAAACATTCGGTGGTTGACTCAGAGAGTGCCGCCGCAGTTGCCGGACCCGAGTGTGGCTGTTATGACGGTTGCCAGTCAAACAGATTGGGATATAATACTGATCCCTACGGATTCGAAGTGCCAGGGTCTTTGGGTTCCGCAGTCTTTTAGCAATCAGTTTAACTTCCGCGGAATAATGTTTTTTTAGGCTTGCTTTATGTCATTGCATGAACATTATTCAGAAACGCATGCCCAAATTCCTGTCCTTTAATTCGACAGTAGTGGCGTATCTCCGGAACCAGGGAGGCACTCTTTCGTTTCCGTTATTCAATTTAATGGAAAGAATCCGTCTGTTGGTTATAGTACACCAAGTTCAGTTTTGGTCCGTCATATTCCGGGTCGTCTGATTGTTTTATCGGACTCCCGTTCTCTTACGGGTCGCTTGTTGCTGTCAGAATGGACTCTCAACAAACAAGTATTCAATCAGATTTGCTATCTATGGGAGCGCCCAATGATGATTTATTTATGACACAGCTTGCTAATCAATTGCAGACGTATGTGTTGGCTTGTCCAGATCTCTGAGCTAATATTGTTAACGCTCTATTGATCTATAGGACGGAATGATAGGATACGCGTATCCTCCGGCGCTGTTGTTTTAGCAGGTATTGCTAAGATAAACAACCACAATACATTTCTGTCGATAGCATCTCTATCTTCACAGAGATCATGAGTAATTTACTCTCTTGTCTACTGTGGGTCTTAACGTGAAATCTTCCTCTATGTGAGGATCTTTTTCACTGGGTAAATCGTGTCATCTTTATCACAACCAGCAAGGTCGCAACCTTCATGTATTCCGTTGTGTGGTCCGTATTGCATTGTAAGCACTGTACTGGACGAGCTTTGGACGCGATTTCTTACTATAGGAGATCCTCTTCTTCGCTATTCTATGCGGCTAAAGTGGAGGCTCTTCCGTCGTGGTGTAGGGATCATTATGTTCATATTGTTGATCCCTCCATACTACTCATTGCTATTTTTTAGTATACTTGTTTCACAAGATCTACTGCAGCCTGTTATTATTTAGGTTATAGGTTTATGTTACCTCATACCTATGCACTCTACGATAGTTTACAATTGAGTCTTTTGTCTCTTTATCTAAGTCAGTTAGTAACTTTTTGATTAATAGACTTAGAATCTTTAGATTAAATTCCTATACGGATTTTAACTTCGGTTCTTATTTAGCTAAGTAATCATTTGAGCCTCTGGAAACAGTAGTTTTCAAATTCTGACCTTTTAGACAGTAATTCTGTTGGTTTCTCTTTTACTGTAGAGTCAGTGAGTTTCATGCACTATCGATGGATGATTTTCACTTTCATAGTTTCGGAATCAATACTTCCGTTACTATTTAGGTTGGATTGTTGCATAAGAGTTAGGCTCCTATTATCCGGAACCTATTATTTTAAGGTCCTTCCGTCTTCGTATGGGCATAGGCCTTTACTCTTTCCGGGTACAGTTTATGTATTTATAAACAGATATCTGTTTATTACAAAGGGCGTAAGCTTCTTCTGTCTTTGATGTCTAGTAGAAGGACGTTACGCTCCATTTTATTGTTAATGGATTCTATTAACTATCGGTACTGTTTATGGTATATCATTGACTTAGCAGTTGTGCTTAAGATTTCGGCTCATGAAGTAAGAGTTCTTCTACTTCTTGGGCTTACATTAATAGTGTCGCTATTATAGATTTTTGAAGGCCGCTCATTGCGCTCAGCCATCCACATTCATGAATTTTATCTTAGAAATATCGAGTCCATTTCTGGAGGCCTCTATTGTTAGGTCTATTATCTACTGCTCAGAATGTCATTCACTTAACAGTTGCTACTATAGCTAGGTAGGCTGTCTGTTTCGGCAGTGTCTCCGTTCGGCTGCCCTCTTCGCTCTGGGCTATTTGACCCAGGGCAAGAAAAAGGGGGGGGGGTGTTCCCTTGGGTCACCTGTTTTACTATGAAAACAAGGGGATACCTCCTCCGGAGTTAGTAATTCTGAGCTGTTATTGGGATGGTTGTTTAGTGAGAAGTTTAGGTTTTTAAAATTCATTCAAGTCTTAGTTTTTAAAGTATAGCTTTTGAATATTGCATATGTCAACGGACATGATTATGCAATCCTCAGACACTTTTAGGAGTATAAGAGTCTCTATTCTCTAGACTTACTTTATTTATTGGCTTACTTTAAAAATTATTAGTATAAGGATTATATTGGATATTAATAGAGTACATGGATGTATGAAGCTCAATTTTGGAAGGTGTTGTATCTTTCTAATTTATCATAAATAAGAAAGATACATGTAAGGCCTATTACTTCTTTTTCCCTACAGGGGATGACTCTATTTTATTTTATTGAGCGTATTCCATTTTGCTCTATGTCCGTGGCCCTCCAGCCTTTTTACTATTCAGCTATGTCTGGGTCATTGGTACAGTATAAAAATGTTAAAAAATTTATAGTAATTTATATATTTTTTATACTTACCAATGACCCAGACGGGGATGGCCCTCCCAGGAGTTGGGAACTCTTGCCTCCCCGCTGAGTACATAGCGCTTACCAGGCACTGGTTATTAGAATGATTAATGGCGCCAATTTCGGAACGTCCTTGACACTGCGCATGCGCAGTAGGGGCGAAGTGTGGAGGGCCTTTCAGGACATGTTTTCTTTAGTTTTAGATGCAAATTTTGGGGATTGGGGGGCAAAATTTGTGTTTGGCCCTATATTTTAAGAGTTAGCACCAGCTATGTCTGGGTCATTGGTAAGTATAAAAAATATATAAATTACTATAAATTTTTTAACTTTCGGTTAACCTTGGCATTTTTAGCTCAACTTTGGTGAAACCAAATTTGAGGTATTGCCATGGCCCGTCGTCCGTCTGTCTGTCCGTCCATCACGCCATACACACGGCTCGGGCTAGAGGCTGTATTTATGAACCGATCTTTACGAAATTTCTTTGTTATCACCGTGAGACGAGAACGAGTATTTTGGGGTCCAGTCCGAAATTTAAGACGGCTGCTGGCAGCCATTTGGTACCAAAATTAGGTGCAATCAGATTTTTGTGCAGAACTTCCATATGAAAGCTCCGATTTGAATAATTTTATGTATAAATGTTTAGTACCGTGGGATACATCACATATAATACAGGTTTTTTTCTTGTGCGTAAATTATTCAAATTAGACTAACATTGATTTATTTAGTGTTACTTTCAGCACTGTAAGTTCAAATGCCAATACGGCTCGGTCTAGAGGCCGTATTTATGACCCGATCTTTACCGATCTTTACGAAACTTCTTGGGTACCTTTGTTATCACCGTGGGACGAGAACGAGTGTTTTGGGGTCCGGTCTGAAATTCAAGATGGCCACTGGCGGCCATTTTGTACAAAATTAGATGCAATGAGATTTTTGCACAGAACTTCCATATGAAAGCACTGATTTGAATAATTTTCTGTGTGAAGGTTTAGTACCATGGAATACATCACATATGATGCAGGTTTTTTTCTCGTGCATAAATTATGTCAATTAGACTAACTTTGAGCTATTTAATGTTACTTTCAGCACTGTAACTGCAAATACCAATACGGCTCAGGCTAGAGGCCGTATTTATGAAGCCAAATTTGAGGTATTGCCATGGCCCATCGTCCGTCTGTCTGTCCGTCCGTCCATCATGCTGTACACACGGCTCGGGCTAGAGGCCGTATTCATGAACCAATCTTTACGAAACTTCTTGGGTACCTTTGTTATCACCTTTGGACGAGAACAAGTGTTTTTGGGTGCAGTCCAAAATTCAAGATGGCTGCTGGCGGCCATTTTGCACCAAAATTGGTGCAATCAGTTTTTTGTACGGAACTTTTGTATGAAAGTTCTGATTTGAATAAATTTCTGTATGAATGTTTAGTAACATGGAATACATCACAAATAATACAGGTTTTTTCACATGCAGAAATTATGCAAATTGGATGAATTTTGATTTATTCAGTGCTACTTATACACAGTAAGTCACTACGGCTCGGGCTAGAGTCTGTATATTTTTATACTGTACCAATGACCCAGACATAGCTGGTGCTAACTCTTAAAAATCTAGGGCCAAACACAAATTTTGCCCCCCAATCCCCAAAATTTGCATCTAAAACCAAAGAAATCATGTCCTGAATGGCCCTCCATACTTCGCCTCTACTGCGCATGCGCAGTGTCAAGGAGGTCCCGGAATTGGCGCCATTTTCTTTGTTTGGCCCTTCATCAGTTCACATCTGACTGATCTTTGTGCTTGTAAATCTCAGTTTAAATGATGCCAGACACATAAATATTAGAGAAATGGTGGATCTAAGGAGGAAATAGAAGGAGGAGAGGAAAAATGAGTGACAGAAAATAATCAGGGCTGTAACTTAAAATATTTTTATACTGTACCAATGACCCAGACATAGCTGGTGCTAACTCTTAAAAATGTAGGGCCAAACACAAATTTTGCCCCCAATCCCCAAAATTTGCATCTAAAACCAAAGAAAACATGTCCTGAATGGCCCTCCATACTTCGCCTCTACTGCACATGTGCAGTGTCAAGGACGTCCCGAAATTGGCGCCATTAATCATTCTTTGTTTGGCCCTTCATCAGTTAACATCTGACTGATCTTTGTGCTTGTAAATCTCAGTTTAAATGATGCCAGACACATAAATATTAGAGAAATGGTGGTTCTGAGGAGGATATAGAAGGAGGAGAGGAAAAATGAGTGACAGAAAATAATCAGGGCTGTAACTTAAAATTTTTTAATGAAATTGTGTTAAGTTACCTATTTTCGAGGCAACGGCCTGTTGTGGTCATTCTTGCTATGAAGTTACACTGCTTGTTCAGTGTTTTCCTCTCTCCCTTTCCTTTAAGTCCCCCCTTGCTATTCTCCCATGCTTTTGGCGTATTTTCTGTAATATTATTACTAAAATTTCTTGGGAGTTTTAGCTGGATAACAGAATGAATTCTGTTCTTTTCCCCATGTTTACGTCTTCACCCTTGGGTGTTTAGGCGTAGTGTTCTGCATCTACCATCTGATGTTCTATAGTTTCTTCCCTGGAAGTCTCTGTTTTGCATCAGATAGTGTATTATTGGTAACTGATTTCGGGCCAGGGTTATCAGTGCCTGGAGTCATGTTTCTGGTGTTTTTACACTTCTTGTTTACATTGACAACAGCCTCTGTGTGAGGAGGGGGATTTCTTGAAAATAATATCTTGTTGTTAGTTTAATCATATCTAGATACATTATTATTATTCGTAAGTGTTGCATTAAATTTTTAAAATATTTTAAAAATTTTTGTCCACACTTAGGCTTGGGATCCATTGGGGCTCAAGGTTACTTTTCAGAAACTTGGGCTTTTCTGAAAAAATATTTTTTCAAAAATTATTTTGATTTCAATTATTTTTTCTATGTTAATGGATCATGTTATTATGTATTTTGATTTGCAGGGGTTGGTGCGAGTACTAGGACTTTGTTTTCTTTTCACAATGAAAGGATATTGTTCAATTGGATTAAGAGGAAATCTTCTTCTGACTTTCATAATCATTGCATAAATGTAGTCAGTGTACTCGCACTAACTTCTGTTCAGTATGTGTTATATTCGATGACAACATGGGAAGCGCGTGTCACGGTATGTTAGCGGGGAAATGGCCATGCCTGTCCTTTCCCCGCAGGGTCTCTCTAGTTTATCAATCTCTATTTCAGACGATCAAGAACAGGGTGATGTATCCGTGATGTCTTCCAAAAGTGTGCCTCCGTCGTCACAATTAATGAAGGGCTAGCGGAAAAGTGCTCATGGAAATACGTCAATTGCCTAAGAGGTCCCTAGTAGGATCGACGGCCTTTGACATCCGCTAGCTCGCCCGGTGTAGCGTCCATTCATCGAATGGTTTGGCAGCCGGGTTCGTCCGTTGTGGTCTAGAAAGCAGTTTTGGGTGATGCGAGCACTATAAAACAACCAAGTGCACACCCAGTGACGGCGGATTAGAGGAGAGAATGGAGGAAGCCTATTAGTCCGGTTCCCGGTTCATAGCTTGTCCAGGCCCATCCGGGCTGCGAGCGAGAGAGGCCCCTCTCTCGTGCAACAACATCTGGCCCCAGATGTTGTGGTACAAAATGTTTCTCATTCGGAGCATACGTCCGCTGCTCGGGACGCTCTGTTATATAGACAGTCTGGAGAGACTGTCAATAAGGCTTCCTCATTCTCATGGCAGCGCACACGACCGCACCTTGGCTACGTGACCTCCGATATCCAGTCAACTTCGCCAATCAGAGAATACGCGGCGACCAGGTCACGCCATCCGGTAGCCAGGGACACGAGGCCTGTAGACTCCAGACGTTCGCATAAGAAAAGTATGCAGGAGTCAACGTACACGGAGCTTCCAGCGGCAAAGCATCGTAAGACCGCTACTGCACAGGCCTCAGTGACGGACGTGCTATCCCGAATAGCACAACTTATCGCAGCACCCCAGCAACGACAGTATCTCTGTCGCATCATGTAATATCCGACGATGCTGGGTCGGGACGCTCCGCTGAAGCATCAGGTACGGACGTCCGAAAACTTCATAGGGTCTGACAGGATGGCGAAAGGGATTTGGAGGATTTCGAGCTTTCCCTTTTGGAACAACATAAGCTGCTGTATATGTCATCCGGCTTTATCTTCTAGAGGTTGTTTCGTCGGACCACAATGCTGCGATGCCGGATAAGAGACTGATAGCGTCGGTGGACACAAAAATTTTTGGATCGGTTCAGGGACATCGTCCCTCAGTTCCGACACAGTCCAATAATGTCACAGGAACTTTCGAATTATTGAACGACGCTATTTATATATATATGCTTGCTATTAACAAGCAAGTCTGGTTTCTTGTTCGCAAAGTTACTGAGATGTCTTTCAAAAGTGTGCCTCTGTCGTCATAGTTAAATGATGAGCTAGCGGCAATAAGTGCTCATGGAATACGTCAATCGCCTAAGAGGTTCCTAGTAGGATCGACGGCGTTGACATTCGCTAGCTCACCCAGTGTAGCGTCCATTCATCGAATGGTTCGGCAGCCGGGTTCGTCCGTTGCGGTCCAGGAAGGAGATTTGGGTGATGCGAGCACTATAATAGACAATAGTACACACCTAGTGACAACGGATTAGAGGAGAGATCGGAGGAAGCCTGTTAGTCCGGTTCCTAGCTCGTCCAGGTCCGTCCGGGCTGCGAGCGAGAGAGGTCCCTCTCTCGTACAACAACATCTGGGACCGGATGTTGTGGTACAAACCTTTCGCATTCGGAGCATATGTCCGCCGCTCGGGACGCTCCGTTATATAGACAGTTCGAGAGACTGTCGATAATGCTTCCTCATCCTCACGGCAGTGCACACGACCGCAACTTGGCTACGTGACCTCGAGTATCCTGCCAGCTTCGTCATTCAGTGATTCCACGGCGAACAGGTCATGCCATCCGGTAGCCAAGGGACACGAGGCCTGTACACTCCGGTCGCTCGCATAATAGAAGTATACACGGGGTAACGAACACGGAGCTTCCAGCGGCAAAGCATCGTAAGACCTCTCAGCAAACGACAGAATCTCTGTCGGATGAGGAATAATCCGACGACGCTGGGTCGGTTCGCTCCGCTGATGCATCAGGTACGGACGACCGAACACTTCATAGGGTCTGACAGGATGGCGAAAGGGATTCGGACGATTTCGAGCTTTCCCTTTCGGAACAACAGAAGATGCCATACTTTTCTTCCGGCATTATCTTCCAGAGGTTGTTCCGTCGGACTAGAATGCTGCGATGCTGATAAGAAACTAATAGCGTCATTGGACACAGAATTTATTTTTGATCGGTTCAGGGACATCGTCCCTGAGTTGCCAACACAGTCCAATAATGTCACTAGAACTTTCGAATTATTGAATGACGCTATATATATATAAGCTTGCTACCAAAACACACTAGTCTAGTTTCTTGTCCGCAAATGCTCTAATCTGCCTTTCATCAAGTCTAGGAATAATTTGAAATGGCAGGACAGGGCACACTGAGAGTTCCTCTGCATCTAGACGACGAAGCTGAAGACTGGGTATTGTCTTTTTCGCCGTCTATGTCAATTCCAACCACGACGTTGGAAATGACAATGATGTCTAATAGACTTAACTTAGACGCTTTATCATATGTAGACCACCTTACAGAGGCGTTATCATTACGTCTTCAAGAGAAAGACTTCCAGGATATGATTCTTAATGAGATTTCTTTCAAGGGCAGTAGTTTTCCACGTATAACTCCGCCCTTCAGTGGCAACCTGGAGTTGATTAGATGTGACGCAGCCCTAGCTACATCCACGCGCGTGGATAGTAAGGTGAAGAACTCTCTCAGAGTCGCTTCGGTCTCGGAGAAGCTTCTCTTCGATGGCAACCTTTCAGCAATCTATGAATTGCTCGATATAGACGTTCTCTTGTCAATCAAGTGTAACAAGAGATTCAGAGCTGTGCAAACATTCGGTGGTTGACTCAGAGAGTTCCACTGTAGTTGCCGGATCCGATTTCTCGATTATGACGGATGCCAGTCAAACAGGTTGGGGCACAATATTGATCCCAACGGATTCGAAGTGCCAGGGTCTTTGGGTTCCGCAGTTTTTAGGCAAGCACTTAACTTCCAAGAAATGATATTATTTTGGCTTGCACTACGTCATTGGATGAACATTATTCAGAAACGCATGTCCAAATCCTGTCTGATAATACGACAGTAGTTGCGTATATCCAGAAGCAGGGAGGCTCTCATTCGGTTCCGTTATTGAATTTAACGGAAAGAATCCTTCTGTTTGTTATAGAACACCAAGTTCTGTTTCGGTCCGTCATATTCTGGGTCGTTGGATTGTATTAGCAGACTCCCTTTCACGTAAGGGTCGATTGTTGCCGTCAGAATGGACTCTCAACAAACAGGTATTCAATCAGATTTGCTACCAATGGGAGCGCCCAGTGATAAATTTTTTGCGACACAACTCACCAATCAATTGCAGACGTATGTGTCTCCGTGTCCGGATCCCCGAGCATATGTAGTTAACGCTCTATCGATCTAGTACGACGGGATGATAGGATATGCGTATCCTCCAGCGCTGTTGATTCAGCAAGTATTGCTAGGATAATACATTCACAATACAATTCTGTTTGTAGCATCTCTGTCTCCACAGAGACCGTGGATAAATCTACTTAGGTGTCTGCTGTGGGACTTACGCGAAAACTTCCTCCACGAGAGGATCTTTTTTCGCTGGGGAAATCGTGTCAACTTCATCACAAGCCGCAAGGTCTCAACCTTCACGTATTCTGTTGTGCGGTCCTTCTTGCACGGCAAGCATTTTACAGGACGAGCAGTGGACGTGATTTCTAACTGTAGGAGGACCTCCTCTTCGCTATACTATGCGGTTAAGTGGAAGGTCTTTTGTCTTGGGTGTAGAGATCATTTTGTTGATATTTTTGATCCCCCATACCAGACATTGCAAACTTTCTAGTATACTTGTTTGACGAGATCAACTGCAGCCAGTTACTATTAAAGGTTATAGGTCTATGTTATCTGATACCTATGCACACCATGATAGTTTACAATTGAGCCTATGTCTCTTTATCTAAGTTAGTTTGAAACTTTTCAATAAATAGACCTGGAATCCTTAGATTAATTCCTTAATGAATTTAGCTTGGGTTCTTCTTAAACTAAAAGAAAACCATTAAAGCCTCTTGAGTCAGTAGTTTTCAAATTCTGGTCTGATAAGACATCCTTTCTCTTAGCTTTCTCTTCTGCTTGAAGAGTCAGTGAGCTTCATGCACTATCGGTGGACGATTCTCACTATCGTAGTGACGGGAACACTATTACCTTTACTACTAATGTTGGATTTTTGGCTAAGAATCAGGCTCCTAATAATATCCGGAACCTATTGTTATTAAGGCCCTTCCGTCTTCAGACGGGCACAGGCCTTTACTCTGTCCGGTTAGAGCTTTATGTATTTATAAACAAGATCTCAGTTTATCAGAAAGGGACGTAAACGCTTCTTTCTGTCTCTTAGACCTAATAGAAAGGACATTACGGTCCATTCTATGGCTAGATGGATCCAATTAACTATCCGTACTGCTTATGATAATCTATCTTCAACTTAGCAGTCTGTGTGTAAGATTTCGGCTCATTAAGTAACAGCTCTTTCTACATCTTAGGCTTATGCAAATAGTGTTGCTTTTACAGATTTAATGAAGGCTGCATATTGGTCTCAGCCATCCACATTCATGAATTTTTATCTCAGAAATATTGAGTCCATTTCTGGAGACCTGCTTTGTTTAGGTCCATTATCTGCTGCTCAGAATGTCGTTCACTAAACAGTTGCAACTATAGTTATGCAGGCTTTCTGTTCAGGCAGTGACTCCGTCCTGCTGCCCTCTTCGCTCTGGGCTATTGGACCCAGGACAAGGGGAAGGGGGGGGGGGGGAGGGTGTTCCCTTGGGTCACCTGTTTTATAGTGAAAACAAGGGGATACCTCCTCCGGAGTCAGTAATTCTGAGTTGTTACCGGGATGGTTTTAAAGTGAAAATTAATGTTTAAAAATTCATTCATGTCATATTTTTAAAGTATAGCATTTGTATATGTCACGTGTCAACGGGAGTTAATATACAATCCTCGGACAATTTTATAAGAGTATAAAGAGTCTCAATTCTCTGGACTAACTTTATTTATTGGCTTACTTTAAAAATAATTAGTATAACGATTATACTGGATGTTAATAGAGAACATGAATGTTATGATGCTCAATTATGGAGGGTGTTGTGTCTTTCTAATTTATCATAAATAAGAAAGATACATGTAAAGCCTAATACTCTTTTTCTCCCCGAGGGGATAACTCTATTTTATATAGTTGAGCTTATTGGATTTTCCTCTATGTCCTAGGCCCTCCAGCCTTTTTACTATTCAGCTATGTCTGGGTCATTGGTACAGGATAAAAATGTTAAAAAAATTATAGTAATTTATATATTTTTTATACTTACCAATGACCCAGACGGGGATGGCCCTCCCAGGAGTTGGGAACTCTACCTCCCCGCTGAGTACATAGTGCTGACCAGGCACTGGTTGTAAGAATGATAAATGGCGCCAATTCCGGGACCTCCTTGACACTGCGCATGCGCAGTAGAGGCGAAGTATGGAGGGCCATTCAGGACATGATTTCTTTGGTTTTAGATGCAAATTTTGAGGATTGGGGGGCAAAATTTGTGTTTGGCCCTACATTTTTAAGAGTTAGCACCAGCTATGTCTGGGTCATTGGTAAGTATAAAAAATATATAAATTATTATAAATTTTTTAACTTTTGAACTGATCTTCACGAAACTTCTTGGGCACCTCTGTTATCACCTTGGGATGAGAACGAGTGTTTCTGTGAGCGGCCCAAAATTCAAGATGGCTGCCAGTGTCCATTTTGTACCAAAATTAGGTCCAATCAGTTTTTTGTACACAACTTTTATACAGCTCAGGCTGGAGGCCGTATTTATGAACTGATCTTTACGCAACTTCTTGGGTACCTTTGTGTATATTCACATGGGTTTCGAATTGAAAATTCTGATATTAGAGCATAAATTAGTAATTAAATCAAGTAAATAAATATATGTTATTTAATTGCCGTTTGATATATTTTATTCAATTTCATCTTGAAACTAAATTTAAATGGAGGTTGAATTTAAAATAGTATGAGCGTAAGTCACCTATTTTCGCATTGATTAAAGATGCTGCCCTGTTATTGTTAACATACTTCTGCTGACGTATTTTTATTTTGATACACATAGTGACTCGCTCTTGGGATCATCAGACATATCAACCTGACTGTACTGTAAAATGAACCCCAGTATATGCATTCTTGAACATACTACTCCTTTTGGTTGTGACTTCTGACATCGTCCCTCACAATCGGCCAATTGTGCACTCCGTTACTAATCTTTATCAGTTAATCACTAACATTATCGACATCTCCTCTCAAACTACTGGTCCAAATTGAACCAAATTTAATATGCATGCTCCTTATCATATGCAAACTCAGGTTTTTATGCCCCCCACCAATTTTGGCAGGGGCATTAAGTGTTACCCTTGTCCATCCATCCGACTGTCTATCCTGAATATGGTTTCTGCACGATAACTTTAGTTCGACTAAACGAAATGAAACAAATTTTACACATAGGTTTGTAACCACATAATACAGTTTGGAATTGATAGTGGGCCTGGTCTGATACTTTTTGGCAGAGTTATGACCTTTTTTACTTAGAAAACCATCTGAATGTCCCTCCTGAATATGGTTTCCAGACGATAACTTTAAATTGACTGAACGAAATGAAACAAAATTTTATACATAAGTTTATAACCACATAATACAGGTTGGTATTGACAGTAGACATGGTCCGATATTTTTTGGCTGTGTTATGGGCCATTTTCAACATGGAAACATGTTATTTGTTTCTGGACGATAACTTTAGTTTGACTGAACAAAATGAAACAAAGTTTTATACATTGGTTTATAATCACATAATGCAGATTGGTATTGATAGTCGGCATGGTCTGGTATTTTTTGGCAGAGTTATGGCCCTTTTCCAACTTAGAAGGCATGTTGATATTGGTTTCCGGATGGTAACTTGAGTTATAGGTGTATGATTTCAATCAAATTTGGAATATAGCTTATTGTAGACAATATACCAGATGGTTTGATTTTGAGAGTGGTACTTTAATTTTTAATCTGCGTTATGGCCCCTTTTTGGTCTTTGTTAACCACTAAGTATAGTTATTTACAATATTCTTAGGGGGTCAAATTCAGGTTTGTTCGAAACAAGTCCTTTGGTTCATATTTGGGCTTCCTTTGGGAACCCAAATTTTAACTCGGTGCAATATGAGGAAATTTATTTATTTAAAAACCTTTTTCATCAAATCTGCCAGTCAAAATGTCTTGATATTTGTTATTCTGCATTTTTACGGAATCTGCTTGACGTTTGTTCAAATCAAGTCCCTGGAGTCATTTTGGGCTCACTGTAAGAGATCAACTTTTAACTTCATGTAATATGATGAATATTTTTTAAAAATGTTGTGTAGATCCATCAGTCAGAATCTTTTGATATTTTGTATATATCATCCTTAGTGGTGTCAGATTCAAATTTGTTCAAATCAAGTCCATGGGTCCGTATTTGGGATCCCTGTGGGAACCCAATTTTTACCTCAGTTCAGTATGAGGGAAATTTTTAAAAATCTTCTTAAGATCCACTAGTCAGAATCTTTTGATTATTGGTACAGAGCATCCTTAGATGGGTCAGATTCAAGTTTGTTCAAATCAAATCCCTGGGATTATATTTGGGCTCCCCTATCAGGCTATGGCAATTTGAACTTTAACTTGGCTGCAATATGAGGAATATTCTTTAAAAGTGTTCTTCAGATCTACCAGTTAGAATGTTTTCGACATGCAGCACTCTAAGGAGGCTCAGATTCACATTTGTTCCAATCAAGTCCCAAGGGTCTTATTTGAGTTCCCTGTTGAGTGCAATATGAGTAGTATTCTTTAAAAATCCTCTTCTGCAAATTGATCAGTCAGAATCTTTTGATCTGTGGTTTGTAGTATCCTTAGTGGAGTCAGATTCCAGCTTGTTCAAATCAGCAACCTCGCTCTTACGACCATAGCCCTAAATGAAAGCCCATGCATTGACAGCTTATGTGAATCGAATTCAGTTCACATTAGTTATCAGAAAGCTTATTTTACCCTTTGTCTGGCACCATCAAACCTGCACAGAGCTTATGGGAATATCGAAATAGGCCTTACGGGGCATAATTTTTTCATTTTATTTGGTTTTTTATTTCTTTCTTTTTCTTTGGGGGTTATACAAAAATTGTGTTTTATCGGAGGAATGGCCAGGATTTCCTATTGATGGGGGCATAATTTGTGGGAGGGGGAGCCAGGTCGATATATGCCACAGGCATATCTGATGCCCGTAGGTCTGAGGTGGGGGTGGGTATGGTCCTCCCATTGTTGGGGTTTGGGGCCCTTAGGCCTATTTGTTTCACATTTTTGCATTTTATCCTACAGTAATTTTTATAACACGGAAAGAGGGTATCGGTAAAAGACTAAATTATGGTGTTGAAGATTTTTCAGCCGACAACTATTTTAACAGAAGATTATTATCAGCTATTGGACCTTGAGCAATTGTAAAATGTTGAAAGAAATAATATTTTTTTGTGGCCAGTTTTATGACTTCTCCGTCTTGTTATTCTTTAATTATTTGTTGTTACAGTAGTAAACTCCTAATTAATGTTTATCAGTTTTCTGCTCTCTGTTACACGATTACCCACTATCAATTAAGCTACCACCAACAGTAGGTGTTAAAACAGATGTTAGGTGTGATAAATTGATGCTATCACAGAAAAACAAATTCTGTGCAAAATATTCTCAGCTGGACCTGTTTGCAACTATAGCCGTGGGTGTAGGGGGACTAGGAGCAAGACGTCACCATGAAAGTCACCAAAACTGCCCAGCTCAGTATTAAAGTTACACATATATCTTTTGTGTCCAAACCATATTACAGCACGCACACTGAACTTACAGGAATGCTGAGCTTTGGGAAACAATCCACAAGTCAGGAATGGATTAATTAATGCCATTCTCAAAATATTTAATCCTTGTCACTCAGATCCGCATTGGCCACGGTGACTAGAAACAAAATTGTCACTGACATTCCGCGGTGGGTCACTGGCAATCCGTGGCAGAAATGTCACTGTGCGGCCGTTTTAGTAGTAATCCACCGTCCACTTACTGTAAATGCTTAGTTTATCACTAGAAGACAAGAAAATGATCCAATTCCTGTTAATTGTCTACTTCTGTTAATGGAATATTTTTCATTAACAAATTGGCTATTTAATTAACAGTGTTTAATTCACTGTATTAACTATAACTGGCTAAAATATAAATCTTTTATGGTAATTATACCCCCCGCAAACAAAGTTTGGGGGGGTATATAGGAATCACCCTGTCCGTCCATCCGTCCGTCCGTCTGTCCGTCTGTCCATCCATCTGTCCATCCTTATAAGCACAACTCCTCCTAAACTGAAGAATTTTCATGAAACTTTACACAATGGAAGAACTCCATATGAAGATGTGCATGAAGCAATATAATTCCGTTCTGACAGGCTCGGGGGGTATCACTTTGTGAGCTTGCTCACAGTACCTCTAGTTAAATTTAGTAATGGATACATGTATATGTTATTATTCCGCTCTGAATGCTTATTCTCTTTTCAGTAATATTATTATATGGTGTGCACAAGTCAAAATTTGTGCACACAAATCAGAAAAGTTCAGTGACATATATTAGTACAGCACACATGGAATTTCCGAAATCAAAATTAAATGTTTTGAGAATTGCCACTCATATGAGAATTATAAGCCATAATATATCAAAACCCCAAAATTGGAGTACAGGCCCCTAAAACCCTAACTTGGGCACCTTTTTTCAATTTTCTGACCACACCATCAGATTCCTCATCGTAAATTACTCAAGAAACCATTTTCAACATAAAATGAACACCATTTCACTAATGTGCACAATTCTGAGACCGACTAGTCCCCATCTGCCACCTCTCTTCATTTTGTCCAGGGTATAGTTCTAACCTAACTTTGCTCTGTTAAATGTAAGTAATTCTGAGACCGAGTAAACTGTTGGAGTAAATCAAAATACTGTAGCACTAATATTGGTAGATGTGCATGCATTTAATTCTTTACCTAACAAGAAAGGAAGACAACATCTGCAAGCAAAAATCTTGAATAATTTTTTTTTTTCCATTTTTTGCATAAAAACATAGCTTATGACCCCTCACTGGAACAAGATCAAGGGTCATAAGTTATGTTTTTGAGACAAAAAATGAAAAAAATAATAAAAATTGAATGGTGATTTCTGTGAATAGTGCTGGCCAGTTTTGTCTATTACGTTGGTTAAAGAGTTAACTGTACTGACCAGGCCTGCAGCTAGCCATGACTTAACTCTCAGCCTCATATCAGTTAACTTTATAATATGAGGCTGTCCCAATCAAGAATTGCATAAGCTACCTGAAATGCAATGTGACTGACCCAAATCGAATAGTTTACTTTATGCTAAAGTGGAATTTCTAAGGATCAAAATTACTATGATGTTTTGTTCTCAGAAATGAGGTCAAATCCCTGTTATTTAACCTCTTATTTTTTTCAGCAAAAAATGCAAGCCTTGAGTTGACACTGGATGGCATTTCTTGGAAGAATAAAGATGAGATGAGGGTGTAACCAAACTGATCCTTCCACACCTAACCATGGTAGTCCCTGTGGGTCTGTGTATGGAGCAGTGTGCCCAAATTAGACCAGTCTAAAGGTCTTTCATTGCTGGAAAACTTCATGTTTGATGTTTCTTCATCTTTGTTCCATTATTGCACATAATTAAGGAAGATTATAAAAGTTAAATGTTTGTAAACTTGATTACTTTTTATTTCTGTTTGGTGCTTCAGGTCCTAGCAAGCAAATTACAGATGAGGGACTACAATTTACCTATGCAACGAATCACTTGGGACCATTTCTCCTCACCAACCTATTACTAGGTATGTGTTAATAAATATTATTTATTCAGGGTTACCAATACGTATGGTACAACCCTGAAATACATGCAGAGAGAATTACTTATAAAATATGTAGGGTCGGGCAGTTTTCTGGTTTAGTTCAGGTTTTTGTGCTACATCAGATAACCGAACTGCAAGACCCGGCAAAAACTGGCCAAATGGTTCTATTGTTTGTTTATAAACTGTTCAAACAATCTTACTGTATGGAACTGGACTAAAAAAGACCACTATGACAGGGTTCCCACACCTCCTTGAATTCCTTGAAAGTCCTTGAATCTCAAAACACCCTCCCAAGGACCTGGACACTCCTTTAATATTGAAGGCCATCCTGGAAACTCCTGGAAATGGTGTCGGCTATGCATGGACAGTGTGCTATTTCAAAATACTGTACATCTGACGCCCATTCTTTTACCTTTTTACCTAGTAGCAGACGACACTTGTGAAAAAATTACTGTGCATTTGAACATTTTCATTTTTTCCAAAACATAGGTTGTGACCTCTCATTGGAACGAACGTGATATGCTCGTTCCAATGAGAGTCGTAACCTGTGTTTCAGAAGCAAAAAAATGAAAATATAAAAAGATTGAACAGTGATTTTCATGGAAAGCGCTGGCCGTTTTTTCCGATAGCTTAGGTAAAGGGTCGAGTTATATTTTCTGTCTCTTGGATGCAAGTGGAAAATGTTTCCTGGGAAATCCTTGAATTTTGTCTGTTTTTCTCCTTGAAATTCCTTGAAAAAGGACTAAAAACCTCATTGAAACTCCTGGAATTTGCTTAGAGGTTTGGTGCAGGAACCCCGTATGAGCTCTCACCACTTAGTCTATCTGGGAAAGGGGTGAATACGTCATATGCTGATCATCATATTTCTCCCTTATTGACTCGCCCACTGCATGAAAATATGACAATAAGAACACAACATTGAAAAGATGGACTTGATTCATTTGTAAGTCTGATTGATGGTTTTCTTCTGATTGAATTACTCTTAGCAACTGATCCTCTAGAACCCCTAAGAATGATCAAATCTAAGAATGATCAAAGGGAAGTTAGTCTGAACCTAGGGCTGCACGATATGCAAAATTGAATACCGGTATCGGTATTCAAAAAAATACCGTGGTATACCGGTATATCGAAAACTATTCAGATATATGAACACAAGTACCATAATCGAGACTCGGGACATCAGTCGGAACGAATTAGCATGCCTTGATGATGCGGTTCGAAAAAATTTTACCCAATGCAGATGATATCAGAATTTATTATTTTCAAAATTAGTTTACCAGATTTTACCCAAAGATTTCAACAAAACTATATCATGTGACCGCTCATTGGAACGTGCTCAACGAGCTCGTTCCAATGAGGGGTCACATGATATCGTTTTGTTGAAATTTTTAAAAAAATTTTTTCAACTGCTGAATTTGTACATTACGAGCAGACGATTCCTTGGATAAAGGAATAATATTATTCATTCGGGTCTACGTTTAAAAAACTCAAGACATCTTGAAAATTAAATTGTGGGTAAATAAATAATGACGATAAACCGATATTTTTTGTAATTACACCGGTATTCAATCGATATTGGTGTGAATACCGGTATATATCGGTTTATCGATATACCGTGCAGCCCTATGTGAACCCGATATAGACAGAGCTTTTGTGGTGAGTGGTGTCATACAAACTATTGCAGATTTTTCCAAGTTAAGAAGGCTGAAGTGTTATTTACTATCTGTTCTTAACACATAGAAAACCCAAACCGAAACTTAGGTTTTTCCTGAAACCGAATCAAAACTGAATCTAAAAAATCTAAACCTCCCATCTCAAACATACAGTACTACCGTGAAGTACATGGGGAGAGAATTACTAATACAGTGGAGCCCACTTAATTGTATATCTATTAATTGTATATCCCTGTTAATTGAATATAATTTTCCTAAACAAAACCATTTACCATACCTCCAGTACAAACTTGACCTGTTAATTGAATATATACTCTCCCAAAAAAGAAAGTGTGCATTGCAGAAATTGATCAAACTCCAAAAAAATAATTTTGTAGGTGTAAAGAGTGTTAACCTGTTCATGAATAAGTTATATTGAACACAAAAACGGCTTTCCCCATTAAAATTGCATTAACGTTAAATGACGTGCTGCACGTTTGTGAAAAGGCATGTTTTGCACGTGGAGAGTCTGAAAATTCATGCAGCAGTGTGAATCCTTGGGTATTTGAACACTAAAGTAAGGCCTTCCTATCGTTCACATTCAAACTTGCGCTGCTGTTAAAACGACTCCACATTAGCATGCCAAGATTGACAATGAATCAACGTCTCCTTGCCGTGGGTATGATTAGAGCTGGCAGAACACACAGAGAGGTTGCCCAGCAATTGAACTGCCACCGTAACACTGTAGACATGCTAGTCCATCGACATGCACAACATGATGACGTTCGAGACTGACCCTGCTCCGGGAGACCCCGAGTTACCACCCCTGCACAAGATCGGTATATCCGTGTCGTCCATCTCCAGAACCGGCAACAAACGGCAACGACGACAGCCAGGATCATCCCTAACCTGAGACGGATACATCCTCAAACAGTAATCAACCGGCTGAGAGAATACGGCTTACGTCCTCGAAGGCCTGCAAATCGTCCGATTTTGACATTACGTCATCGTCGTGCTCGACTGCAGTGGTGTAGACAACATCTCAGGCATCCCTTACACTGGTGGCGACGCGTTTTATTCACAGATGAATGTTGTTTCCATCTTTCATCATCAGATGGCCGCCAGAGAGTGTACAGACGTCGAAACGAACGCTACGCAGATCCATGTGTTGTGGAGCGAAACCGTTATGAATATGGAACAACATCCCACAACACTTCCATGCTAACTTGTTCACTTCCATGAGGCGTAGATGCACAGCAGTAGTCGATGCAGACGGAGGTCATACCAGATATTGAGTGTGTGACTTTTGTGTTTGACCCTTAGTGTCTTTGACTCTCCATTGC
The DNA here is from genome assembly GCA_031216915.1 of Pictodentalium vernedei. Lineage (NCBI taxonomy): Eukaryota > Metazoa > Mollusca > Scaphopoda > Dentaliida > Dentaliidae > Pictodentalium > Pictodentalium vernedei. The sequence goes on from CM062295.1 coordinate 163,526,165, forward strand.
ACCAAGAGTATTCGTCGTAGCGTAATGAAATTTCTCGTGTTGATCACAAATTGATTCATCTGTTATTGAATAAAATTTCCATGAATGAAAATGATATATATCTTTTTTTAGTGTTATTTTTTTGCATGCACACTTTCTTTTTTGGGAGAGTATAGATTATAAAGTAAACTCCTGTTAATTGAATAAAAAATCTTGTAACCTGTTGAGAAATTACCCTGACTCTTCCCAGTTTTCCTTTGTTTATAGACCTATTTGGCCTCAGTACATCCAATACAGGCATTTTATCTATTATATCTTGTTTGACACAGCTCATAGAGCTCTGTTAAACAAGATATAATTGAATAAATGCCAAGTTTATCTCTAGAATACAGGAAAGTGATACAATCCCTGTTAATTGAATACTCCTGTTAATTGAATAATTTTCATTGGCAAAGTGGCTATTCAATTAACAGGGTTCCACTGTACAATAGGGTTCCAGGTGCTCCATAACTGTTTGGAAGCCACTATCATTTCTCTATTGAAAAGTGCTAAAAGGCACAAAAGCAACTTTACACTGTATAAATAAAATTGTTGTTTGCTCAGCAGTGGAAAAAAGTTTCTGTATATAATTATATTGTTGCTATTTATTGAAGAGTGCCATCTGGAAGGGGGTCGAATATAGGACCATTTCCCCAATGGCATTTTGGCATGATTTTTCTCAATTGAAACCCAAAATTTCCCAGTCTCAGTCCTCATTCATTTAAAACTTTAATTCTTCTTTAACTCTTTTAGGTTTAGTTTTGACTTTCATCACTCTTTTACTGCAACCAAACTGATACCTCAACAGGCAGTTTTTAGATATGTTTGCAAGCTACATCCCAAGAGCCATATTAATTGTTTGTAGGCAAGTCTTGGCTGCCAACATAGGTAGCTAAGACTATCCTAGACACAACTGCAAAGCCGCAGAATGTATACTATCTTTATCATTTAATAGTATAAGAACAATTTATTTAATCGAGATTACAGAGACCGATCATTATTTCATGAAACTGTTTGTTATAAATGTACTGCATGTACTCTATATATTGTAGCTTCTGTATTAATGTTCTCAGTTCAATATGAAGGTAACATTTCTTTGTTTCTTCTCCCAAATAAATTCTCAATTAGAGCCTTTATAACCCAAATTTTTCCAGTAACATTGGCCCTTGACCCTTTCCCAAAGAGGGCAGAAGAATCTTTGAGACTTATAGTCCATTTTGGACCTGCGGTGTGGGATGCAGTAAGGGACATCTGAGATGCCCTCAACAATTCCAGTTCCTTGGCCGGAGATTACTCCCTGTGTTCAAGGCAGGTGGAAGTTGACGTGTTATATGGGCATTTTCTACTTGCCTTATTTTGATTTCAGACAGGCAGTAGGGAGCAGATCAATCACCTGGTTGAAATGACCTGGCCTGGTACTGGACAATTTTGCTATGTTAGGTAGTTTCATTCCCTTCAAACTGGATGCAATCTTTGTAACCAGTCATCCTGCCCTATCCTGCGACAGTGTTATTTATTTATTTATTTATTTATTTATTTATTTATTTATTTATTTATTTATTTATTTATTTATTTGTGTTTAAGGTTACATATTTATGCACAATGGCTAAGCATGACCGCGACAGTTTTACGGGTGGAGGAAACCGGAGTACCCGGAGAGAACCACCGAGCAACGGCGAGCAAATGTCAGCTCCCCAACATACGAACTCCACACAAGCAGGGTTTGCATTGGTTGAAGACAAGTGCACCATCGACGTGCAGTACGCCTTAGTACACAACGCCACCGTGCCCCCATGCGGGCAAGGGAGATGAAGTGTCTTGCCCAAGGACACAACGCGGTTGACGCAGGTGGGATTCGAACCGAGGACCTCTCGGCTTGCAGCCTGCACCTCTACCAACTGAGCCACCGCGCTCCCCTGCGACAGTGTTAAAAATATAAACTATATTGTCTTGCTGTAGAGGGAAATGTGATACTACGATTGGTCGCTTTAATTTACCAATGCACCTACAGCTATGTTCAGGTTTTTCCAGGGAATATAAAAACGTGCTACATTCTATGTAGTCAAGGGAGATAAATCCCATTTGATATTTGTACCAGGAATACAACTTTTTCTGAAAATGAAGTTGTGTAGGAAATAAAATGTAAAGAAACAAATAAACATGAAAGGATTTGTGTACCACACAGACTCTGAATTAGAGCCAGCTAACACAAAAAATATTAATATCCTGCAGCTGGCAGCAAAAAGATTTCCTAAATAGGTTAGTGACAAAAAACGCAAGACACCATTTCCAAATTTTATTCAAAAGAGTAACATACAGAGTACCAAACCTGGAAATAAGAAATCTATCATTTGCAGAATGAGGTCTCCAGAGGGTGAATTTGCTGATGCTATCCCAGAGAGCCAATTTATCCTCTAGGTACCTCCTTCTGTGTAGGCTTGAGACCTTCGTTCAGATTGAGGTTCACAAAGGGTAAATTTAGTGATGCTACTCTGCTCTGCAGGGTAGCATCAATAAATTTACCCTCTGAGGTTCTCATTCTGCAGATGACAGTCTGCCCTTTTCCAGCCTTGGGAATAACATCATCAGTGTCTGCCCTGGATTCAACAAAGGAAGATGGCTTTATGTAGTAACAAACAAATATAAATAAACAAAGTACTTGAAAATAATCTCAACATTTAAACAATTTGAAATGTTCATTGTTTTAATATGATTAAGATAGCTTTGCAATATTACAAATTTGTTATACTTGTCATTAGAGAGTACACTCCATTACACAGACCCATGCACCCTGTCAGCATTTTTTGTATCCTTTGCCTTCATCTCCAAGTATATAAAATTCTGATACATTCTCGGTACACGCCAACCAAAAATTGGGGTAGTTGGTATTATGATTGCTCGACAAGAGCTCTGTCAAACTGGGTTTGATTTAATGTTCCATTCCACCCCAAAATCAATATATTGATTGGTTAAAAATCTTTTTTTTGATATCCATGTTTTCCGGCAACATGCTAATGTTTATTATATAGATGAAGTAATTTGCTCCTTATATTTGGAGATGCACCAACCTTTTGCTGATGTTTACAGATGAATTCTGTTGTGTATAGTGATGAGTGACATAATTCACTGCCCCATCCACAATTAATGACAAAGTTTGAAATCACTTTTTGTTTTGCCATTGTAAGTAACACATCACTGGCCATTATAACACTAGTAATTTTTCAGAGGTTGTTATTATCTTTCGTCGGGTGGGGGGATATTGAAATTGTGTTCATATGTCTGTCAGTCCATCCTTCCGTCCATCACAAACTTTGCTTAACTCCTCCTACAGTTTTCAGTGGATTTTTATGAAACTTGGTCTGAAGTATCAGTATCAAAAGTAGATTTTCATGTGGTCAGGGAATTTTCGATACGATGCATTCTGCATCATTACAGCCTTTAGAAATAGCAAAATTTCCTTTTCAAAGGCTTGTTCGCTTAACACCTCCTACAGTTTTATTGGATTTTACGAAACTTGGTCTGAAGTATCAGTATCAAGTGTCGATGTGCATGTTTTCAGGAATTTTTGATGCAATAAATTTTGCATGGTTACCGCCCTTAGAAATAGCAAAATTTGTATCACAAATGCTTGTCCGCTTTGCTTCTCCTGGATTTTTATGAAACTTTGTGTGTAGTATGAGTTTGATATGTAGATGTGCATATGGAAAGCACGTTTTGGTTCAAATTATTTTACCAGAGTAATAGCCCTTGTCAAATTTAAATTTACCAAAATTGCAGGTTTTTGGAAGATATCTCCAGTTGTGATTAAACAAATTAAATGATATTTGGTGAGTGACATTATTATGCCTCTCCTTCACTGAAGGGAGACATCTTGTTTTACCCTGAATTCTTCTCCTTGTTGTTCTTCTTCTTCTCATACAACTGTGTCCACTCTTGAACTTTTTCATCTTTTGGCCTTGGCTTATGTTATTTAGCATGTGGGTGTATCACTTGAGACGATGCATTGCATACCATCTTGACCCACATATTACCTTTGACCTCAAGGTCAAATTACTGATTTTTGGCACGTAAACTTGCCTGGGCCAGAACTTATTCACCTTTTCACCTCGGCTTATGATATTTGGCATGTGGGTGTATCACCATGAGACGATGTGTTGCATACCGTCATGACCCTCATATGACATTAACCTTTCACCTTGACCACATATGACCTTGACATTTTATGTCAAGGTCAAATTATTGGGTTTTTAGCTCACCGAAGGGAGCTTAACTTATCACTTGTCGTACGTCGTCGTCCATCGTCGTGAACATTTTTCAAATGACTTCTCCTCTGAAACCACTGGACCAATTTTCACGAAACTTCACGTGGATGTTCATTACTATATCGCAATTCATGTTTGTTCAAATGAAATGGCCACGTCCCTTGGGGGCTCTGTATGTGGCATAACTCTGATAGCACCGTATGAATTATAGAAAAATTATTAAAAAATCTTCTTCTCCAGAACCAGTGGCCAGAATCTTTTGATACTTGGTATGCAGCATCTTGGTATGGGTCTGATTCAAGTTTGTTAAAATCGGCCCCCTGGATTCACATTTGGGCTCAGTATAGAAGCCTGAAGTCAAACTTAGTGCATTTCAGGCAAATTTCTTTAAAAATCTTCTTCTCCAGATCCAGCAGGCAGAATCTTTTGATATTTGGTATGCAACATTGTGGGCTGGATCTGATTCGAGTTTGGTCAAATCGGCCCCCTGGATTCATATTTGGGCTCAGTATAGAAGCCCGAATTCGATCTTAGTGCATTTCAGGCAAATTTCTTAAAAAATCTCCTTCTCAAGATCCAGCAGGCAGAATCCTTTGATATTTGGTATGCAACATTGTGGGGTGGATCTGATTCAAGTTTGTTCAAATCGGCCCTCTGGATTCATATTTGGGCTCACTGTAAAAGCTCGAATTCGAACTTAGTGCATTTCATGCAAATTTCTTAAAAAATCTTCTTCTCCAGATCCAGCAGGCAGAATCTTTTGATATTTGGTATGCAACATTGTGGGGTGGATCTGATTCAAGTTTGTTCAAAGCGGCCCCCTGGATTCATATTTGGGCTCAGTATAGGAGCCCAATTTGAACTTAGTGCATTTCAGGCAAATTTCTTTAAAAATCTTCTTCTCAAGATCCAGCAGGCTGAATCTTTTGATATTGGTTATGCAGCATGCTTAGGGGAGTGAGATTCAAGTTTGTTCAAGCCAAGTCCCTGGGTTTATATTTGGGCTCACTATGGTAGCCCGAATTATAACTTAGTTCAGAATGAGAAAATTTTTATACTGTACCAATGACCCAGACATAGCTGGTGCTAACTCAAATTTTGCCCCCCAATCCCCAAAATTTGCATCTAAAACCAAAGAAACATGTCCTGAAAGGCCCTCCACACTTCACCTCTACTGCACATGCGCAGTGTCAAGTACGTTCCGAAATTGGCGCCATTAATCATTCTAAGTTTGGCCCTTCATCAGTTAACATCTGACTGATCTTTGTGCTTGTAAATCTCAGTTTAAATGATGCCAGACACATAAATATTAGTGTAATGGTGATTCTAAGGAGGATAGAGAAGGAGGAGAGGAAAAATGTGTGACAGAATATTATCAGGGCTGTAACTTAAAATTTTTTAATGAAACTATGTTAAGTTACCTATTTTCGAGGCAGCAGCCATTTTGTTGTCATTCTGATTATTTAGTTACACTGTTTTTTTAGTGTTTTCCTCTCTCCCTGTCCTTTAAGTCCCCCCTTGCTATTCTCCCATGCTTTTGGCATAGTTTTTGTAATTATTATTACTAAATTTTCTTGGGAGTTTTAGCTGAATAACAGAATGAATTCTGTTCTTTTCCCCATGTTTACGTCTTCACCTACGGGTGGTTAGGCGTTGTGTTCTGCATCTACCATCTGATGTTCTGCAGTTTCTTCCCTGGAAGTCTCTGTTTTGCATCAGATAGTGTATTTTTGGTAACTGATTCCGGGCCTGGGTGCCTGGAGTCTTATTTTAGTGTTTTTACATTCATTGTTTACATTTACAACAGCCCTCTGTGTGAGGGGGGGGATTTCTGGAAAATAATATCTTGATGTTATTTTAATCATAACTAGATACATTATTATTGTTCGTAAGTGTTGAATAAATTGTTTAAAATATTTTTAAAATTTTTGTCCACACTTAGGCTTGGGATCCATTGGGGCTCAACGTTACTTTTCAGAAACTTGGGCTGTTCTGAAAAAATATTTTTTCAAAATATTTTGATTTCAATTATTTTTTCTATATTAATGGATCATATTATTATTATGTATTTTGATTGCCAGGGGTTAGTGCGAGTACCAGGACTTGTTTTCTTTTCACATTGAAAGGATATTGATCAATTGTAATAAGAGGAAGTCTTCCTCTGACTTTTATAATCATTCTATATGTGGTCAGTGTACTCGCATTAACTCCTGTTCTGTATCGTATGATTTCGATGACAATATGGGAAGCGTATGTCACGGTATGTTATTGGGGAATTGGACACTCTGGTCCTTTCCCCGCAGGGTCACTCTACTTTATCAATTTCTATTTCAGACGATCAAGATTAGGGTGATGTATCTGTGATGTCTTCCAACAGTGTGCATCCGTCGTCACAATTAATGAAGGGCTAGCGGAAAAGTGCTCATGTAAATACGCCAATTGCCTAAGAGGACCCTAGTAGGTTCGACGGCCTTTGACGTCTGCTAGCTCGCCCGGTGTAGCGTCCATTCACCGAATGGTTCGGCAGCCGGGTTCGTCCGTTGCGGTCTAGAAGGAATTTTGGGGTGATGCGAGCACTATAAATCAACCAAATGCACACCCAGTGACGGCGGATCGGAGGGAGAACGGAGGAAGCCTTTTAGTCCGGTTCATAGCTCGTTCTGGTCCATCCGGACGGCGAGCGAGAGAGGCCCCTCTCTCGTACAACAACATCTGGCTCCAAAATGTTTCGCATTCGGAGCATACGTCCGTCGCTCGGGACGCTCCGACATATAGTCAGTCCGGAGTAGACTGTCAATAAGGCTTCCTCATTCTCATGGTAGCGTACACGACCGCTCTTGGCTACGTGACCACGGATATCCAGTCAGCTTCGCCAGTCAGAGAATCATCGGCGACCAGGTCACACCATCCGGTAGCCAGGGACACGAGGCCTGCAGACTCCGGACGTTCGCATAGGAAGTGTGCGGGAGTCAACGTACACGGAGCTTCCGGCGGCAATGCATCGTAAGACCGCTACTGCACAGGCCTCGGGAACGGACGTGCTTTCCTAAATAGCACAGTTTATCGCAGCATCCCAGCATCAACTGAATCTGTCGCATATTTTTTATCCGACGATGCTGGGTCGGGACGCTCCGCGGAAGCGGGTACGGACGTCCGAAAATTTCATCCAGTCCGACGGGATACCGAAAGGGATTTGGAGGTTTTCGAGCTTTCCCTTTCGGAACAACATATGCTGTTGTGTATGTCATCTGACTTGGTCTTCTACAGGTTCTTTCGTCGGACCAGATTGCTGCGATGCCGGATAAGAAACTGATAGCGTCGGTGGACTTAGAAATTTTTGGTTCGGTTCAGGGACATCGTCCCTCAGTTCCGACATAGTCCAATAATGTCACACAAACTTTCGAATTATTGAACGACGCTATATATATATATTATTATATGCTTGATATAACCAAGTATTTCTGGTTTCTTGTTCGCAAAGTTACGGAGATGTCTTTCAAAAGTGTGCCTCTGTCGTCATGGTTAATGAAGAGCTAGCGGCAATAAGTGCTCATGGATTATGTATATCGCCTACGGAGTGACATTCGCTAGCTCACCCGGTGTAGCGTGCATTCATCGAATGGTTCGGCTGCCGGGTTTGTCCGTTGCGGTCTAGGAAGGAGATTTGGGTGATGCGAGCACTTTAATTACTTTAGTACTCACGCAGTGACGGCAGATTGAGGACAGATCGGAGGAAGCCTGTTAGTCCGGTTCCTGGCTTGTCCAGGTCTATCCGGGCTGTGAGCGAGAGAGGTCTCTCTCTCGTCCAACAACATAGGGGACCGCATGTTGTGGTTCTGATATTTTACATTCGGAGCATATGTCTGTCGGTCCGGACGCTCCGTTATATTGACAGTCCGAGAGACTGTCCATAATGCTTCCTCATCCTCACAGCAGGGCACACGACCGCATATTGGCTACGTGACCTCGAATATCCGATCAGTTTCGTCATTCAGTAATTCCACGGCGAATAGGTCGCGCCATCCGGTAGCCAAGGGACACGAGGCCTATACACTCCGTTCGCTCGCATATTGGTAGTATGCACGGGGGTAACGATCACAGAGCTTCCAGCGGCAATGCATTGTAGGACCGCTTCTCCTCAGGCCTCAGTGACGGACGTGCTATCCGAGTTAGCACAGTTGTTTCGCAGCATCCCAGCAATTGACAGTTTCTTGGTCGAATCAGGAATTATCCGACGGCGCTGGGTCGGTGCGGTCCGCGGTTGCATCAGGTACGGACCACCGAACGCTTTATAGGGTCCGACAGGATGGCGAAAGGGATTCGAAAGATTTCGAGTTTTCCCTTTTGTAGCATCGGAAGCTGCCATACATATCTTCCGGCATTATCTTCCAGTGATTGTTATTTCGGACTACATTGCTGCGATGTTGGATAAGAGACTTATAGCGTCATTGGACTCGGAATTTTCGATCGGTTCGGGGACATTGTCCCTGACTTACCGACGCAGTCCAATAATTTCATTACAACATGTGTTTTATTTTTCGACGCTATATATGCATACAAGCCTGCTACCAAGCATGATAGTTTAGTTTCTTGTCCGCGTTGCTCATTTCTGCCGTTTTATCATTTATACGAATAGTTATTTTGGCAGTGCAGGGCATACCGAGAGTTCATATGCATCTACACGGTGTGGTTAAAGACTGGAAATATTCTTTTTCACCGCCTATGTCTTTTCCAATGACAATGATGTCTAGTAGACTTAACTTAGACGCTTTATCATACGTGAGGCGTTATCATTACGTCTTCAAGAAAAGATTTACGGGATATTATTCTCAATGTAATTTCTTTTGAGGGCAGTAGTTTGTTCACGTATAACTCCGCCCTTCAGTGGCTGATTGGAGTTCGTTAGACGGGACGCAGCCCTAGCTACATCCACGCGCGTGGATAGTAAGGTTAAGAACTCTCTCAGAGTCGCTTCGTTCTCGGAGAAGCTTCTCTTCGACGGCAACTTTTCAGCAATCCATGAATTGCTCGATTTACACGTTCTCTTGTCTATCTAGTGTTACAAGAGATTCAGACTGGGGCAAACATTCGGTGGTTGACTCAGAGAGTGCCACTGCAGTTGCCGGACCCGAGTGTTGCTGTTATGACGGTTGCCAGTCAAACAGATTGGGATATAATACTGATCCCAACGGATTCGAAGTGCCAGGGTCTTTGGGTTCCGCAGTCTCTTAGCAACCAATTATCTTCCGCGGAATAATTTTTTTTAGGCTTGCTTTATGTCATTGCATGAACATTATTCAGAAACGCTTGCCCAAATCCTGTCCGTCAATTCGACAGTAGTGGCGTATCTCCGGAACCAGGGAGGCACTCTTTCGTTTCCGTTATTCAATTTAATGGAAAGAATCCGTCTGTTGGTTATAGTACACCAAGTTCTGTTTTGGTCCGTCATATTCCGGGTCGTCTGATTGTTTTACCGGACTCCCGTTCACTTAGGGGTCGCTTGTTGCTGTCAGAATGGACTCTCAACAAACAAGTATTCAATCAGATTTGCTATCTGTGGGAGCGCCCAATGATGATTTATTTACGACACAGCCTGCAGACGTATGTGTTGGCTTGTCCGGATCTCTGAGCTAATGTTGTTAACGCTCTATTGATCTATAGGACGGAATGATAGGATACGCGTATCCTCCGGCGCTGTTGTTTCAGCAGGTATTGCTAAGATAAACAACCACAATACATTTCTGTTGATAGCATCTCTATCTTCACAGAGACCATGGGTAATTTACTCTGTTGTCTACTGTGGGACTTAACGTGAAATCTTCCTCAATGTGAGGATCTTTTTTCACTGGGTAAATCGTGTCATCTTTATCACAACCCGCAAAGTCACAACCTTCATGTATTCCGTTGTGTGGTCCGTATTGCATTGTAAGCATTGTACTGGACGAGCTTTGGACGCGATTTCTTACTATAGGAGATCCTCTTCTTCGCTATTCTATGCGGCTAAAGTGGAGGCTCTTCCGTCGTTGGTGTAGGGATCATTAGGTTCATATTGTTGATCCCTCCATACTACTCATTGCAATTTTTTAGTATACTTGTTTCACAAGATCTACTGCAGCCTGTTATTATTAAGGTTATAGGTTTATGTTACCTCATACCTATGCACTCTAGGATAGTTTACAATTGAGTCTTATGTCTCTTTATCTAAGTCAGTTAGTAACTTTTTGATAAATAGACTTAGAATCTTTAGTTTAAATTTCTATATGGAATTTAACTTCGGTTCTTATTTAGCTAAGTAATCATTTGAGCCTCTGGAAACAGTAGTTTTCAAATTCTGACCTTTCAGACAGTAATTCTGTTGGTTTCTCTTTTACTGAAGAGTCAGTGAGTTTCATGCACTATCGATGGATGATTTTCACTTTCGTAGTTTCGGAATCACTACTTCCTTTACTATTTAGGTTGGATTTTTGCATAAGAGTTAGGCTCCTAATATCCGGAACCTATTGTTATTAAGGTCCTTCCATCTTCGTTCGGGCATAGGCCTTTACTCTTTCCGGTTAGAGTTTATGTATTTATAAACAGATATCTGTTTATTACTACAGGCGTAAGCTTCTTCTGTCTTTGATGCCTAGTAGAAGGACGTTACGCTCCATTCTATTGTTAATGGATTCTATTAACTATCGGTACTGCTTATGGTATATCATTGACTCAGCAGTTGTGCTTAAGATTTCGGCTCATGAAGTAAGAGTTCTTCTACATCTTGGGCTTACATTAATAGTGTCGCTATTATAGATTTTTGAAGGCTGCTCATTGCACTCAGCCATCCACATTCATGAATTTTGATCTCAGAAATATCGAGTCCATTTCTGGAGGCCTCTATTGTTAAGTCTATTATCTACTGCTCAGAATGTCATTCACTTAACAGTTGCTACTATAGCTAGGTAGGCTGTCTGTTTCGGCAGTGTCTCCGTTCTGCTGCCCTCTTTGCTCTGGGCTATTTGACCCAGGGCAAGAAAAAGGGGGGGGGGGGGGGGGGGAGGGTGTTCCCTTGGGTCACCTGTTTTACTATGAAAACAAGGGGATACCTCCTCCGGAGTTAGTAATTCTGAGCTGTTATTGGGATGGTTGTTTAGTGAGAAGTTTATGTTTTAAAAATTCATTCAAGTCTTAGTTTTTAAAGTATAGCTTTTGAATATTGCATATGTCAATGGACATGATTATGCAATCCTCAGACACTTTTAAGGAGTATAAGAGTCTCTATTCTCTAGACTTACTTTATTTATTGGCTTACTTTAAAAATTATTAGTATAAGGATTATATTGGATATTAATAGAGTACATGGATGTATGAAGCTCAATTTTGGAAGGTGTTGTATCTTTCTAATTTATCATAAATAAGAAAGATACATGTAAGGCCTATTACTTCTTTTTCCCTACAGGGGATGACTCTATTTTATATTATTGAGCGTATTCCATTTTGCTCTATGTCCTTGGCCCTCCAGCCTTTTTACTATTCAGCTATGTCTGGGTCATTGGTACAGTATAAAAATGTTAAAAAATTTATAGTAATTTCTATATTTTTTATACTTACCAATGACCCAGACGGGGATGGCCCTCCCAGGAGTTGGGAACTCTTGCCTCCCTGCTGAGTACATAGCGCTTACCAGGCACTGGTTAATAGAATGATTAATGGCGCCAATTTCGGAACGTCCTTGACACTGCACATGCGCAGTAGAGGTGAAGTGTGGAGGGCCTTTCAGGACATGTTTTCTTTGGTTTTAGATGCAAATTTTGGGGATTGAGGGGCAAAATTTGTGTTTGGCCCTATATTTTAAGAGTTAGCACCAGCTATGTCTGGGTCATTGGTAAGTATAAAAAATATAGAAATTACTATAAATTTTTTAACTTTTCTTTAAAAATCTTCTTCTTCAGATCCAACAGTCGGAATGTTTTGATATTTGGTATGCAGCATCCTTAGGGGGGTGAGATTCAAGTTTATTTAAGCCATGTCCCTACGTCCATATTTGGGCTCACTGTGGGAGCCCGAATGATAACTTAGTTCAAAATGAGGAATTTTCTTTAAAATCTCCTTCTTCAGATCCAGCAGTCGGAATGTTTTTATATTTGGTATGCAGCATCCTTAGGGGGGTGAGATTCAAGTTTGTTCAAGCCATGTCTCTAGGTCCATATTTGGGCTCACTGTGGGAGCTTGAATTGTACCTTAGTTCGAAATGAGGAATTTTCTTAAAAAATTTTCTTCTTCAGATCCAGCAGTCGGAATGTTTTGATATGTGGTGTGTAGCATCCTTAGGGGGGTGAGATTCAAGTTTGTTAAAGCCAAGTCCCTGGGTCCATATTTGGGCTCAATATGAGGAATTTTTAGCTCACCGAGGGGCGCTCAACTTACCACTTGCCGTCCATCGTCATCCGTAGTCGTGAACATTTTTCAAACGACTTCTCCTCTGAAACCACTGGTCCGATTTTCACGAAAATTGATGTGGATGTTCATTTCTATATGGCAATTTATCTCTGTTCAAATGAAATGGCCAAGTCCCTTGGGGGCTCTGTATGGGGCATAACTCTGATGATAGCACCATATGAATTATAGAAAAATTATTAAAAAATCTTCTTCTCCAGAACCAGTGTGCAGAATCTTTTGATACTTGGTATGCAGCATCTTGGTATGGGTCTGATTCAAGTTTGTTCAAACCAACTCCCTCAACCAATATTGGGGCTCACTATGGGGGCATGGATTTTTACTTAGTGCAATTTAAGAAAAATTCTTTAAAAATCTTCTTCTCCAGAACCAATGGGCAGAATCTTTTGATATTTGGTATGCAGCATCTTGGTATGGGTCTGATTCAAGTTTGTTCAAATCGAGTCCCTTGATCAATATTGGGCTCCCTATAGGGGCATGAATTTTTCCTTAGGGCAATTTAAGGAAAAATCTTCTTCTCCGGAACCAGTGGGCAGAATCTTTTGATATTTGGTATACAGCATCTTGGTATGGGTCTGATTCCAGTTTGTTCAAATGGAGTCTCTCGATCAATATTGGGGCTCACTAAAGGGGTGTGAATTTTTACTTCGTGCAATTTAAGAAAAAAAATTTTAAAATCTTCTTCTCCAGAACCAATGGGCAGGATCTTTTGATATTTGGTACACAGCATCTTGGAATGGGTCTGATTCAAGCTTGTTCAAATTGAGTCCCTCGATCAATATTGGGGCTCACTAAAAAGGGGTGTGAATTTTTACTTAGTGCAATTTAAGAAAATTTCTTTAAAAATCTTCTTTTCCGGAACCGATGGGCAGAATCTTTTGATATTTGGTATACAGCATCTTGGTATGGGTCTGATTCAAGTTTGTTCAAATTGAATCCCCCGTTCAATATTGGGGATCACTGTGGGGGTGTGAATTTTTACTTAGTGCAATTTAAGAAAAAATCTTTAACAATCTTATTCACCAGACCCAGTGGGCAGAATATTTAGATATTTGGTATGCAGCATCTTGGTATGGGTTGGATTCACGTTTGTTCAAATTGAGTCTTTTGATCAATATTGGGGCTCACTATGGGGGCGTGAATGTTTACTTTGTGCAATTCAAGGAAAATTCTTTAAAAATCTTCTTCAGAACCATCATGCAGAATCTTTTGATATTTAATCAGCAGCATTGTCCCATTCAGTCCTGTTGATGTTTTAGCTCCACAGAGAGTATATATTTATTCTGTAGAACCTTAAGAATAGCTTTTGATAAAATTTGTGTCTTAACAGTATGGAACATTCGGTGAGCACCTAAGGCCCCCTGGGGCCTCTTGTTTATCTTTTGACCTAGGCTTATGATATTTGGCATTTGGGTGTATCACTATGAGGTGATGTGTTGCATACTATCATGACCCACATATGGCCTTGACCCTTGACCTCAAGGTCAAATTATTGATTATTTTTATCTTTTGACCTAGGCTTATGATAATTGGTATGTGGGTGTATCACCATGAGACAATGTACCATCATGACCAACATATAACATTGACCTTTGACCTCAACCCACATATGACCTTGACCTTTGACTTCAATGTCAAATTATTGGGTTTTTTTATCTTTTGACCTGGGCTTATCATATTTGGCATTCTGGTGTATCACCATGAGACAATATATCACATACTACCATGACCCACATATGACCTTGACCTTTGACCTCAAGGTCAAATTATTGATTTTTTTTTTTTATCTTTTGACCTTGGCTATTGATATTTGGTGTGTGGGTGTATCACCAGGAGATGATGTACCATCATACCCCACATATGACATTGACCTTTGACTTTGACCCATATATGACCTTGACCTTTGACCTCAAGGTCAAATTATTGATTTTTTTTTTGACGTAGGCTTATGATATTTGGCATGTGGGTGTATCACCATGAGATGATGTACCATCATAACCCACATATGACATTGACCTTTGACCTCAAGGTCAAATTACTGATTTTTTGGTAAGTAAGCTTGTCCGGGCAAGAACTTATTTACCTTTTCACCTTGGCTTATCATATTTGACATGCAAGTGTATCACCATAAGACGATGTGTCACGTACCTTCATGGTCCATATATGACCTTGACCTTTGACCTCAAGGTCACATTATTGACTTTTTTTTAATCTTTTGACCTAGACATATGATTTTTGGCATGTGAGTGTATCACCAAAAGACGATGAGTCACATACCATCAGGACCTACCTTGACCTTTGACCTCAAGGTCAAATTATTTATTTTTTTTTATCTTTTCACCAAGACTTATATTTGGCATGTGGATGTATCAACATAAGACAACATTGTATCATGTACTGTTGTGATGACAGATGACCTTGATTTTGACATCAAGGTCAAATTATTGAACTGTTTAGCTAGGTTTATGATATTTTGCATATGAATGTAACAGCCAGGCTGATGTGTCACATTCTGTCTTGAACTTCCATCATCTTTGACATTTGACCTTTAGTTTGATCTTTGTTAGTCGTAAATTGGAATCATGGAACTAATCAAAGGGAGACATGTGTTTTAGTTCTCTAAAACAGTTCCCTCTAGTTGGGTATGAAAACATGTCCAGATCGATAATAAAATTATTCCTATCATAACATAAAAGTTGGTGGGTGATATGGATGTTGTTAGACTGTCATGCCTGATTTTATATCAGCCCTGATGTCAGCCAGTGGTAACCTATTGTCAGCCTTCTACTGAAGGTCAAAGGCTCCCAGCTATACCAGGTCTGAACAGGGCTTATATTTCATCTAAATTTGGGAGAATCCATTTGGATTCTCGCAAAAATGGGTGCGAGAATCCATACCTACTATGCATGTCCCAATATCCCATTAGGCCACCATTATCCCATTAGGCCACCAAGCATGGTTGAACGCCTGTTGTATACTGATAACACAATTTTCAAAATTTTCCTTGCTCATGTCTCATATTCATTCAAATGCAGATAATATTTTGTTTGTAAAAAATTGTTTTATGACAAATTATTGGAGAGTGCCTGTGGGCACTCTCCAGTAATTTGTAATAAAACAAATTTTGAATAACAAATTCGGACAACCAAAAATAATCTAGCCCTCAACCAATTAAAAAACTGCCCATCACAGTACGATTCTTTACGATGCATGTTTTCCCAGTGCTTTGGAACCATTCCTATAAAAGAAGAATAGAACCCTGAACTTCTTTGTTTTACTCACCATTGAAATAATTCAGTGTCTTCACCTTACAATATTCTCCCGTGAAAACCCCAGGAAGTGGTGCAGTGCTTGTTTACCAGGGTTAGCAAGTTCTACTTTACTCATAAAATAGGACCTGGTAACCAGTGCCTTGGGCAAAGGCCTAACGTGGGCAGAATACATGTACGTATAAACAATTAGCCTAACTTGACCTTATACGTATGTTGTCAATGTAGCTATAGATGTTGAAAGTGATCTTAAACAACAATAAATAAATAAGGCCAAATAAAAAAAATACACTTGGTTTTTGAGCAACTAATTTTTAAAATCATTGAAAAGACTGAAAGTCAGGGTGACCTATTGTGGTCATTTCCTGTACGTTGTCTGTCGTCCGTCCACCGTCCACGAACATGGTGTTTGCAGTTTTTCTGCCAAAACTGCTATACCGATTTCAGTTCAGTTTGATTTGAGTGTTTGTTCTGACATCTCATTTTTAGCCCACCTGACTGAAAGTCAAGGTGAACTATTGTGATTACCGGTACTCACTATCTATATGCGAACGTGATGTTTGTAAATTTTCCTCCAATACTGCTGGATCAATTTCAGTTTAGTTTGAGGGTGATTGTTTGTTTTGACATCACATTTGGTTTTGTTGAAATCAACTTGTCCGCCCCATGAGGAGGCTAGGGTGTGGGATAATGCTCCCAAATTTAAAAAAAATCTTTTCTCAGGAACCATTGGATACAATGACTTGAGATTTGGTGCCGAGCTTCCTTTTGCGGTGTAGAATCAGGATTATTCAAGCGAAGTTCAGGGAGCATTATTTTCCTTTGCAATGGAAGGGGCAAGATTTTTGCCTCCGACCAAAATTTATGTTTTTTTGGACTGGTGAGCAGATTTGAACCAAATTTGTTATGTGCTGTTATTGAGTCATAAGTACTTGATTCATTACAGCAAAAAAATTTCCCAAATCCCACATGGGAATCCTTGGAGCTAAAATTAGAAATACTGGTACTTTCAACCGTCCATTTTAACTAGACCACATGGAACAGAAATATGTTATTTCGTATGAAGCATTCTTAGGACCAGTAGAATGGAATGGTAAAAAAAAAATTGCCATTGATTGTGTCATAGTGTGTGGTAGAGGAAATCATAAAAAATTCGGAGTCAGCAATTTGCAAAAATTAAAAACATCTCCAGAACTACTGTTCAGAATCTTTTTATGCTTGGGATACCACATTGATAGGGGTGTGGGGAGTGGGGGGGGGGGGGAATCTTTTGATGTCTGATATACAGCACTGAAAGCATGAGATTTCCCTGTCCCACATTCCAAATCCATCATGGATAATATATCTTCCATCCAAATGGTAATGTGACATTTGAGTTTGCAGACTGGTCATGTGGCACCCAATCTGCCTGGAGGTGGGTTGGTTATAAACAAACTTTAATTACCCACCAGATCTTATACCAGAATGCATGTCATTGACAAAATATAATTGCATTTTCTGAAATTTTCTGAAAGACTGAGGAAAGGTTTAGTATGTACCAAAGCTATTTACTGGGATAATGAACACCACTCTTCTTGAAGAATCATTAACCCTTTAACACGAGAGGCTGCTTTTCCATATTGCATCCATATATGAATAGAATTGCATGCAGTTTCCATCTTAAAAGAATTTCCATCACAATGAACAGTAGCAGCTAACATGAGATCTTGCTTAACTGGTAGAGTGCTGAATTATTTTTGGCCATCAAATCTTGTACACATGTCGTTGCCTTGTTACAATTTATGGGAGAGTGCCAGCTGGCACTCTCCCATAAATTGTAACAAGGCAAACCCTTATAGACTGAATAATGTCACTTCAAAGATAATACAAAGCACATCCACTGAATATGAGCCTTCAAGTTGTGGTACCTGCGCTTCAGAATAAAGCCCAAATATGGGCTTCCAGCACTCTACCAGTTAAGCGAGATCGCATGTTAGTTGTTGATACAGTGGACCGGAGCCCACTTAATTGGATATCTCTTAACTGAATAATCCTGTTAATTGAATATAATTTCCCAACACAAAACCATTTACCATAAGTTCAGTACAAATTTGCCTGTTAATTAAATATAGGTTATAGAGTAATCTCCTGTTAATTGAATAATAAATCTTTTAACCTGTTGAGAAATTACCCTGTCTCCAGTTTTTTCTTCTTTTATAGACCTATTTGGCCCCAGAACATCCAATGCCTGCATTTAATCTATTATATCTTATTTGACAGAGCTCGTGGTGTGAAACAATATATAATAGAATAAATTCAAAGTTTATCTCTAGATTCAGGAAAGTGACACAATCCCTGTTAATTGAATACTCCTGTTAACTGAATAATTTTCATTAGCACAATGGCTATTCAATTAACAGGGTTACACAATATTTATTTTGGTGGAAATCTGTTAAGATGTAAAAAAAAAAGCATGACTGGTATAGTAGACACAGAGAAGGTGGAGATGCATCACAACTCCCATTTCCCTGTGGGTTACCACCATGCTTTTTAGCGTAACCTGCCAATGTCTTACGATATAAGTTCTTTTATTTCCAAATGAAACAAAATACTGCATTTTGATTGGCTGAGAGGTACGGTGTAACTTGCAGTCCACAGTGTCTTTTTTTTACACCGTGTTTAACCACAGTGTAAAAACAAGAATATACAAGAGCAAGCTATATGGCTAAAAAAGTACCCATTTTTAATTATTAATTCATACCTTCTGCGCGGTTATGTTAGAACAAAAATAAAAATACAGGAAATTTAATATTTATGTGCAATAAAATATTACAGATATGGATGTCATTGGAACTCGCTTATTGAGCCAGTTCCAATGACATCCATATTTGTCTGCTTTTATTCAAGAAACTTGCAAAGTACAAATTTTCTGTCAGTTTTTGCCCACAATGTAGGTTAAAGAATTAACTACACTAAAATTCTTGGAAATAAATCCATTATCCTTGTGTTTTCCAATGTGTATGGGAATTTACACCCATTTGGGAACTCATACACCCTTCGGCTTCGCCTCAGGGTGTATAAGTTCCCAAACCGGTGTAAATTCCCATACACCTTGGAAAACTCAAGGATAACTAATATTATTTACAGGCCTGCTCCTGGAATCTGTCTCAGCCGGAAAGGAGGTGGGAGAAAAATTGTGTCTTCTCAAATATTTTGAAGTTTTATGCACCAAAGTTGAAATACTAACTATTTATTAATTGACAAATTGATAGGTTTACTGAAAAAGTCAGCTCCAAGTAGGATTGTTGTTGTATCATCAGTATTGCAGAAGATAGCAAAAGTGGATTGTGACAGCTTATTGGGAACAAAATCAATCTCATCAGTTTCTGCTTATTCAAACTCAAAGTTGTATAATATTCTATTTACCAGAGAGCTTGCCAAGCAGCTAGAAGGCAGTGGTAAGTGAATACATTCACTCTGTATTATTTATGTATTGGGGTTTGACGACACCTTTAACAGCCAGTGTCACCTCATGTCGGACAATTTTACGGGTGGAGTAAGCTGGAGTACCCTGAGAGAGCCACTGGGCAGTGGCAAGCAACTGTCAGACTCCCCACTGTACTAACTCCACACAAGCAGAGTTAGCATTGGTTAAAGTCAAGTGCATCATCGACATTTAGTATGCCTTAGCATGCAGCATCACCATGCCCGCACATGAGCAATCAGGATTAAGCTCATAAATGATGTGTAACATGGGTAGTAGAATTATAGGATGGTTCTTCTAAGATTTCTATACAATTTTGCATGTTTTAATGGACAGTCTCGATTAGAGCTGTAGGTTTTTAAATTTCTTGTTCGGTTTCGGTTTTGGTTTTTCAGGTGGAGTAAAACCTCGGTTCGGTTCTGTTTTCGGTTTGTTCATGAGTCCAAGTAATTCAAGTTTGTTCAAATCGAGTTTCTCGGTTAATATTTAGGAGGGGGGGGGCCCAGATTCAAGTTTGTTCAAATCAAGTTTCTCGGTTAATATTTGGGTTTCCCATGGGAGCCCGAATTTTAACTTAGTGCAATATGAGGAAATTTCTTTAAAAATCTTCTTTTTCAGATCCACCAGTCAGAATCCTTTAACATTTGGTATACATCATCTCTAGGAGGGGGGCAGATTCAAGTTTGTTCAAGTAGGGTCCCTGGGTTGAAAATTTTGGGTCTGGTTCGGACTTAGAAATTTTTGACCAAAATTCGAGAAAAAAAATTTGGATTTTTTATGCATTTTGTTCAATTTTGAGATGAAGACCCCCTCCCCCCCCCCCCCCCCAAATTTTTAGCCTGAAAATTTTGGGTCTGGTTCCGACTCTGAAATTTGGACCAAAATTCGGAATTTTTTCTAAAAAATTTTCTGCGTTCAATTTTGAGTAAAAAAAAAACAAAATTTTAGCCCTGAAAATTTTGGGTCGGGTTCAGACTTGGAAATTTTGGACCAAAATTTGGACATTTTGGGGGGGATTTTTATGCGTTTTGTTCAATTTTGAGATGGGAAAAAAAATATATACCATGAAAATTTTGGGTCTTGTTCCAACTTGTTTTTAAAATCTTCTTCTTCAGACCATGTAGTCAGAATGCTTTCATATTTGGTATACAATATCTCTAGGAGGGTTAGATTCAAGTTTGTTCAATCCTAGTCCATGGGTTGATATTTGGGCTCCCTATGGGAGCTGCAATTTAACTTAGTACAATATACGAAAATTTCTTTAAAAATCTTCTTCAGATTCACCAGTCAGAATCCTTTCATATCTGGTATACAACATCTCTTGGAGGGTAAGACTCAAGTTTATTCAAACCTGGTCCCAGGGTTATTAATTTGGGCTACCTATGGGAGCCTGAATTTTAACTAAGTGCAATATGAGGGAATTTCTTTTAAAATCTTCTTCAGATCCACCAATCAGAATCCTTTCATATTTGGTATACAACATCTCTAGGTGGGTGAGATTCAAGTTTGTTCAAATCGGGACCCTGGGTTAATATTTTGGCTCCCTATTTGAGCCCATAGTTTAACTTAGTGCAAAGGGAGGTTATTTCTTTAAAAACCTTCTTCATATCCACCAGTCAGAATTCTTTCCTATTTGGTATATGACATCTCAAAGGGGATCAGATTTAAGTTTGTTCAGTTTGAGTCCTTGGCTTAATATTTGGGCTCTATGGGCAGGGGAGGGTGGGTGGCATATTAGGATCGGGTTTGTTCAAATCCATTCCTTAGTGTTTTTCCATAAAATTTGCCTCTCATGACTTACCTTCAGTACAAATTTGACCTGTTCAATATAGGTTATAGAGTAAATTCCTGTTCTTGAATAAAAATTTTGTTGTATGTTGAGAAATTACCCAGGCAATCTCCAAATTCCCTTTTCTTCATTAACCTATTTAGTCTCAGCACATCGAATACATGCATTTAATCTATTATATCTTGTTTGACAGAGTTATAAGAGCTCTGTCAAACAAGATATGATAGAATAAATGTTCAGTTTCTCCAATAAGAACTTGTGTTACTATTAAGAGTTTGCAAATCATGTGTCAGCATGTGATTTTGCAGAATAATTATGATTAAAAAGACATGTATCAACTGTAAGTTATTACATATGGCATATACTTTTGTTTACAAATACATTATTTCAACTCAAATGCGAGATTCCAAGAAAAATTGATTAAAGTTATAAGTTAGCCCTTTACCTTACAAATCAGAAACATGTGCTCTTGAAGTTTGCTAATTAAGCAGTTGAAAAAAAAATATATTTTTATACTGTACCAATGACCCAGACATAGCTGGTGCTAACTCTTAAAATATAGGGCCAAACACAAATTTTGCCCCCCAATCCCCAAAATTTGCATCTAAAACCAAAGAAAACATGTCCTGAATGGCCCTCCACACTTCACCTCTACTGCGCATGCGCAGTGTCAAGGACGTTCCGAAATTGGCGCCATTAATCATTCTTAGTTTGGCCCTTCATCAGTTAACATCTGACTGATCTTTGTGCTTGTAAATCTCAGTTTAAATGATGCCAGACACATAAATATTAGTGAAATGGTGATTCTAAGGAGGATATAGAAGGAGGAGAGGAAAAATGTGTGACAGAAAATTATCAGGGCTGTAACTTAAAATTTTTTAATGAAATTATGTTAAGTTACCTATTTTCGAGGCAGCAGCCATTTTGTTGTCATTCTTGTTATCAAATTACACTGCTTGTTCAGTGTTTTCCTCTCTCCCTTTCCTTTAAGTCCCCTCTTGCTATTCTCCCATGCTTTTGGCATATTTTCTGTAATTTTATTACTAAAATTTCTTGGGAGTTTTAGCTGAATAACAGAATGAATTCTGTTCTTTTCCCCATGTTTACGTCTTCACCTATGGGTGGTTAGGCGTAGTGTTCTGCATCTACCATCTGATGTTCTGCAGTTTCTTCCCTGGAAGTCTCTGTTTTGCATCAGATAGTGTATTATTGGAAACTTATTTCGGGCCTGGGTGCCTGGAGTTTTATTCTAGTGTTTTTACACTTATTGTTTACATTTACAACAGCCCTCTGTGTGAGGGGGGATTTTTTGAAAATAATATCTTGATGTTAATTTAATCATAACTAGATACATTATTATTGTTCGTAAGTGTTGCATAAATTGTTTAAAATATTTTTAAAATTTTTGTCCACACTTAGGCTTGGGATCCATTGGGGCTCAACGTTACTTTTCAGAAACTTGGGCTGTTCTGAAAAAATATTTTTTCAAAATTTTTTGATTTCAATTATTTTTTCTATGTTAATGGATCATATTATTATGTATTTTGATTGTCAGGGGTTGGTGCGAGTACTTGAACTTTGTTTTCTTTTCACATTGAAAGGATTTTGATCAATTGTAATAAGAGGAAATCTTCCTCTGACTTTTATAATCATTGTATATGTAGTCAGTGTTCTCGCACTAGCTCCTGTTCTGTATGTGATAATTTCGATGACAACATGGGAAGCGTGTGTCACGGTATGTTAGTGGGGAATTGGACATTCCGGTCTTTTCCCCGCAGGGTCACTCTACTTTATCAATTTCTATTTCAGACGATCAAGATTAGGGTGATGTATCCGTGATGTCTTCCAAAAGTGTGTCTCCGTCGTCACAATTAATGAAGAGCTAGCGGAAAAGTGCTCATGTAAATACGCCAATTGCCTAAGAGGACCCTAGTAGGTTCGACGGCCTTTGACGTCCGCTAGCTCGCCCGGTGTAGCGTCCATTCATCGAATGGTTCGGCAGCCGGGTTCGTCCGTTGCGGTCTAGAAGGAGTTTTGGGGTGATGCGAGCACTATAAATCAACCAAATGCACACCCAGTGACGGCGGATTAGAGGGAGAATGGAGGAAGCCTTTTAGTCCGGTTCCTAGCTCGTCCAGGTCCATCCGGACGGCGAGCGAGAGAGGCCCCTCTCTCGTACAACAACGTCTGGCCCCAGATGTTGTGGTACAAAATGTTTCGCATTCGGAGCATACATCCGCCGCTCGGGACGCTCCGACATATAGTCAGTCCGGAGAGACTGTCAATAAGGCTTCCTCATTCTCATGGTAGCGCACACGACCGCTCTCGGCTATGTGACCTCGGATATCCAGTCAGCTTCGCCAATCGGAGAATCATCGGCGACCAGGTCATACCATCCGGTAGCCAGGGGCACGAGGCCTGCAGACTCCGGACGTTCGCATAAGAAAGTGTGCGGGAGTCAACGTACACGGAGCTTCCGGCGGCAATGCATCGTAAGACCGCCACTGCACAGGCCTCGGTGATGGACGTGCTATCCCAAATAGCACAGCTTATCGCAGCATCCCAGCAACAACGGAATCTGTCGCATTATGTATTATCCGACGATGCTGGGTCGGGACGCTCCGCGGAAGCAGGTACGGACGTCCGAAAATTTCATCCGGTCCGACGGGATGCCGAAAGGGATTCGGAGGATTTTGAGCTTTCCCTTTCGGAACAACATATGCTGTTGTGTATGTCATCTGACTTTATCGTCTACAGGTTCTTTCGTCGGACCAGAATGCTGCGATGCCGGATAAGAAACTGATAGCATCGGTGGACTTAGAAATTTTTTGGTTCGGTTCAGGGACATCGTCCCTCAGTTCCGACATAGTCCAATAATGTCACACAAACTTTCGAATTATTGAACGACGCTATATATTATTATTATATGCTTGCTATTACCAAGCATTTCTGGTTTCTTGTTCGCAAAGTTACGGAGATGTCTTTCAAAGTGTGCCTCTGTCGTCATAGTTAATGAAGAGCTAGCGGCAATAAGTGCTCATGGAATATGTCTGTCGCCTAAGAGGTCCCTTGTAGGATCGACGGAGTGACATTCGCTAGCTCACCCGGTGTAGCGTTCATTCATCGAATGATTCGGCAGCCGGGTTCGTCCGTTGCGATCTAGGAAGGAGATTTGGGTGATGCGAGCACTATAATAACTTTAGTACTCACCCAGTGACAACGGATTGAGGACAGTTCGGAGGAAGCCTGTTAGTCCGGTTCCTGGCTCGTCCAGGTCCGTCCGGGCTGTGAGCGAGAGAGGTCCCTCTCTCGTACAACAACATAGGGGACCACTTGTTGTGGTTCAGATATTTCGCATTCGGAGCATATGTCCGCCGCTCAGGACGCTCCGTTATATTGACAGTCCGAGAGACTGTCGATAATGCTTCCTCATCCTCACAGCAGCGCACACGACCGCACATTGGCTACGTGACCTCGAGTATCCGACCAGTTTCGTCATGCAGTGATTCCACGGCGAACAGGTCACGCCATCCGGTAGCCAAGGGACACAAGGCCTATACACTCCGGTCGCTCGCATAATAGAAGTATACACGGGGTAACGATCACGGAGCTTCCAGCGGCAATGCATCGTAAGACCTCTTCTCCACAGGCCTCAGTGACGGACGTGCTATCCAAGTTAGCACAGTTTATCGCAGCATCCCAGCAATCGACAGTTTCTCAGTCGGATCAGGAATTATCCGACGGCGCTGGGTCGGTGCGCTCTGCTGTTGCATCAGGTTCGGACGACCGAACGCTTTATAGGGTCCGACAGGATGGCGAAAGGGATTCGGACGATTTCGAGTTTTCCCTTTCGGAACAACGGAAGCTGCCATACATTTCTTCCGGCATTTTCTTCCAGTGGTTGTTCCTTCGGACTACATTGCTGCGATGTTGGATAAGAGACTTATAGCGTCATTGGACACGGAATTTTGGATCGGTTCAGGGACATTGTCCCTGACTTACCGACGCAGTCCAATAATGTCATTAGAACATTTGTATTATTTATCGATGCTATATATATATAAGCCTGCTACCAAGCATGATAGTTTAGTTTCTTGTCTGCAATGCTCAATTCTGCCTTTTATCATTTCTAGGAATAATTTATTTTGGCAGAACAGGGCATACAGAGAGTTTATATGCGTCTAGACGGCGGGGTTAAATACTGGAAATTATCTTTTTCGCCGTCTATGTCTTTTCCAACCACAATGTTGGAAACGACAATGATGTCTAATAGACTTAACTTAGATGCTTTATCATACGTAGTCCACCTTACTGAGGCGTTATCGTTACGTCTTCAAGAGAAAGAATTCCGGGATATGATCCTCAATGTGATTTCTTTCAAGGGCAGTAGTTTGTCCACGTGTAACTCCACCCTTCAGTGGCAACCTGGAGTTGGTTAGACGTGACGCAGCCCTAGCTACATTCACGCGCGTGGATAGTAAGGTGAAGAACTCTAAGAGTCGCTTCGGTCTCGGAGAAGCTTCTCTTCGACGGCAACTTTTCAGCAATCCATGAATTGCTCGATATACATGTTCTCTTGTCTATCTAGTGTAGCAAGAGATTCAGACTGGGGCAAACATTCGGTGGTTGACTCAGAGAGGGCCACTGCAGTTGCCGGATCCGAGTTTTATAATTATGACGGTTGCCAGTCAAACAGGTTGGGGTACAATATTGATCCCAACGGATTCGTAGTGCCAGGGTCTTTGGGTTCCGCAGTCTCTAGGCAAGCACTTATCTTCCACGGAATAATGTTTTTTAGGCTTGCTTTATGTCATTGGATGAACATTATTCAGAAACGCATGTCCAATCCTGTCTGATAATACGACAGTAGTTGCGTATCTCCGAAACCAGGGAGGCACTCATTCGATTCCGTTATTCAATTTAACGGAAAGAATCCTTCTGTTTGTTATAGTACACCAAGTTCTGCTTCGGTCCGTCATATTCCGGGTCGTCTGATTGTATTACCGGACTCCCTTTCACATAAGGGTCGCCTGTTGCCGTCAGAATGGACTCTCAACAAACAAGTATTCAATCAGATTTGCTATCAATGGGAGCGCCCAATGATAATTTATTTACGACACAACTTGCTAATCAATTGCAGACGTATGTGTTTGCATGTCCGGATCTCTGAGCTTATGTTGTTAACGCTCTATTGATCTAATAGGACGGAATGATAGGATATGCGTATCCTCCTGCGCTGTTGTTTCAGCAAGTATTGCTAAGATAAACAACCACAATACATTTCTGTTGATAGCATCTCTGTCTTCACAGAGACAGTGGGTAAATTTACTCAGATGTCTACTGTGGGACTTAATGCGAAAACTTCCTCCATGAGAGGATCTTCTTTCGCTGGGGAAAATCGTGTCATCTTCATCACAACCCGCAAGGTCTCAACCTTCACGTATTCCGTTGTGTGGTCCTTGTTGCATTGTAAGTATTGTACTGGACGAGCTTTGGACGCGATTTCTTTCTGTAGGAGAACCTCTTCTTCGCTATACTATGCGGCTAAAGTGGAGGCTCTTCCGTCGTTGGTGTAGGGATCACTATGTTGATATTGTTGATCCCTCCATACTAGTCATTGCAACTTTCTAGTATACTTGTTTGACAAGATGTACTGCAGCCTGTTACTATTAAGGTTATAGGTCTATGTTATCTCATACCTATGCACTCTATGATAGTTTACAATTGAGTCTTATGTCTCTTTATCTAAGTCAGTTAGTAACTTTTTGATAAATAGACTTAGAATCATAAGATTAAATTTCTATATGGAATTTAACTTCGGTTCTTATTTAGCTACTAATCATTTGAGCCTCTGGAAACAGTAGTTTTCAAATTCTGACCTTTTAGACAGTAATTCTGTTGGCTTCTCTTTTACCGAAGAGTCAGTGAGCTTCATGCACTATCGGTGGATGATTCTCGCTTTCGTAGTTTCGGAATCACTACTTCCTTTACTATTTAGGTTGGATTTTTGGTTAAGAGTCAGGCTCCTAATAAATATCCGGAACCTATTGTTATTAAGGTCCTTCCGTCTTCGTACGGGCATAGGCCTTTACTCTGTCTGGTTAGAGTTTACGTATTTATAAACAGATATCTGTTTATTACTACGGACGTAAGCTTCTTCTGCCTTTGATGCCTAATAGAAGGACGTTACGCTCCATTCTATTGCTAATGGATTCAATTAACTATCAGTACTGCTTATGGTGTATCATTGACTCAGCAGTTGTGCTTGAGATTTCGGCTCATGAAGTAAGAGTTCTTTCTACATCTTGGGCTTACATTAATAGTGTCGCTATTATAGATTTTTGAAGGCTGCTCATTGCGCTCAGCCATCCACATTCATGAATTTTTATCTCAGAAATATCGAGTCCATTTCTGGAGGCCTCTATTGTTAGGTCTATTATCTACTGCTCAGAATGTCATTCACTTAACAGTTGCTACTATAGCTAGGTAGGCAGTCTGTTTTGGCAGTGACTCCGTTCTGCTGCCCTCTTCGCTCTGGGCTATTTGATCCAGGGTAAGAAAAAGGGGGGGGGGGGGAGGGTGTTCCCTTGGGTCACCTGTTTTACTATGATAACAAGGGGATACCTCCTCCGGAGTTAGTAATTCTGAGCTGCTACTGGGATGGCTTTTTAGTGAGAAGTTTATGTTTTAAAAATTCATTCAGGTCTTAGTTTTTAAAGTATAGCTTTTGAATATAGCACGTGTCAAACGGACGTTATTATACAATCCTCGGACACTTTTAAGGAGTATAAAGAGTCTCTATTCTCTAGACTTACTTTATTTATTGGCTTACTTTAAACATTATTAGTATAAGGATTATACTACATATTAATAGAGTACATGGATGTATGATGCTCAATTTTGGAAGGTGTTGTATCTTTCTAATTTATCATAAATAAGAAAGATACATGTAAGGCCTAATACTTCTTTTTCCCTAGAGGGGATGACTCTATTTTATATAATTGAGCGTATTCCAACTTGCTCTATGTCCTAGGCCCTCCAGCCTTTTTATTATTCAGCTATGTCTGGGTCATTGGTACAGTATAAAAATGTTAAAAAATTTATAGTAATTTATATATATTTTATACTTACCAATGACCCAGACGGGGATGGCCCTCCCAGGAGTTGGGAACTCATACCTCCCCGCTGAGTACATAGCGCTTACCAGGCACTGGTTATAAGAATGATTAATGGCGCCAATTTCGAAACGTCCTTGACACTGCGCATGCGCAGTAGAGGTGAAGTGTGGAGGGCCATTCAGGACATGTTTT
Source organism: Pictodentalium vernedei (assembly GCA_031216915.1). Lineage (NCBI taxonomy): Eukaryota > Metazoa > Mollusca > Scaphopoda > Dentaliida > Dentaliidae > Pictodentalium > Pictodentalium vernedei. Next base: position 163,554,709 of record CM062295.1, read on the forward strand.
CTTTGGTTTTAGATGCAAATTTTGGGGATTGGGGGGCAAAATTTGTGTTTGGCCCTATATTTTAAGAGTTAGCACCAGCTATGTCTGGGTCATTGGTAAGTATAAAAAATATATAAATTACTATAAATTTTTTAACTTTTCCAAAAAAAGTCAACAATTAAAAAATACCAGATTCTAAAAATCTTAGGATTTAAATTTCAGTCAGATACTGATGTTCACACGTGTTCTGAACATCTGAATGAGAAATTACAGCTTACGTCAGATTCAAGAGCCAATTTCATCCTCTTGCTGACTTTTAACTAGATAAGTCGACAGAGAAAAGTGTCAACAATGCAAATATTGAGTAGTTTAGCACAAATAGCAGTGAGAATGGAATCAAAATGACAAACCTGGCCAAGTGTATACAGAAAGTACTTGACCAACACTGATATACTTTATTGCAGGCAAGCGGAATTTGGCAAAGTCGTGTGTTCACCTTCAGTTTCCTTTTTTAATCCATCTGTTTCCTTTTTTAAGCCTCTTCGCTTTTTCAATTCAGGTCTGCATAATCAACTTGGTGCCTTGATTCTACAATATATGGTCATATTCTGCCGTAATATTCTTATGTTATTACACGTAGCATATATGGGCCATGTTATAAGAAAAGGGACCTTAGATGATATCCAATGAAATCAAAGAAAAACATCAAAAAAGAATGACGTGAAAATTATGGGTGTGATCAAATAAATTTTAGATTAGGCCACACAAAGTAGATCTTCTGTTTCTCAGGCCATTATTTGTGAAATTGCATGCGGGCGAGCGGTTTTTTATTTTATATTTTATTTCAGTAATTACTTCTTAGCCATCAAAAGTTCATGTTCTTTGTTCAAGTTTTAGGCCTCATTAGAATCAGAATAGCATGGGTGGTGGTGTATTTCATCCCTTGAGTGTAAGAAGGCTTTGCAATGCTAAAGCATTGCAAAGCCTTCTCGCACTCAAGGGACAAATTCATAAATTTTTTTAACTTGGGTAAAATATCGGACATAAACCATTTAATTTTAATTTTTTTAAAGTTCAAATTGGTTATAAAAAGAGAGCATGCGGCAGCCAAAAGGACCATGCGGGAGGGCCTGAGAAACAGATTTTTAATTTTTTTAGTCCTTACAAACACTTGCGGTATTTTTCGTTTTATTTTCACTTCATGTCAGCAACTCCTGAATTACAGTAATTTCAATAAATTATCTCTGGTTGCTATTACAAACTTGATACTTTACATTAAAGAATCACACATCTCAAAAACCAAACATTCTCATGAATTGGGCTATTGTTTGGAAGTGAAATCTTCGAAGCGGGCGATCACAGATTTGTTCTTGACATTCAATAACTGGCCTGGCAAATTTGAAAATCAAGGAGTGCAACAAAATAGTTGCCCTCCTCAGATTGCTTGGGAGTGCAATTAGGTCTAAAAAAATAAAAAATCTGTTTCTCAGGCCCTCCCGCATGGTCCTTTTGGCTGCCGCATGCTCTCTTTTTATAACCAATTTAAACTTTAAAAAATTAAAAAGTAAATGGTTTATGTCTGATATTTTACCCAAGTTAAAAATATTGATGAATTTTTCCCTTGAGTGCAAGAAGGCTTTGCAATGCTTTAGCATTGCAAAGCCTTCTTGCACTCAAGGGATGAAATACACCACCACCCATACTATTCTGTAGATTATGAGGCCTTAAACTTTTGATGACAAAGAAGTAATTACTGAAATAAAAAATAAAATAAAAAAACGCTCGCCCGCATGCAATTTTACAAATAATGGCCTGAGAAACAGAAGATCTACTTTGTGTGGCCTTACACCTGAAATTTTCAATGCAAAAACTTGTATGCTATTTTAGTTATATTCACTTCAAGGTATTAATATTGTGACTGAAAAATTGTACTATATTCAGCTACATTGTGGAAAAATTGGCGCACACATTTTCTCATTATTCAAAATGTTGCATTCAATTCTTATGTGACTGTCTTCTACACTCAAAATGTATCGAAATGCGAAACAGAATGGGCCATGATTTATTTTGAATCAATGACATTGACAAAATTTTGTCACCTGAGTTCCAATGTGTTCTATGTGCCAGTAGGCACATAGAACAAATTGGAACTCAGGGAACGAAATGATAATAGATTTTAAAGGGCAGTCCCAAATTGGTCTGGCATTCCAGAAAATCAAAGGGTGCAAAAATTTGCCCTCCTCAATTTTTTTCTAGGCATGTAGTAGGCGTGCAGCACTCCAAAATGCTAGGCCTGCAACTGTTGTTTACAGTGTAGCAAACATATCTAAGCCTTTCAAATTTTTTGGTTCTTTGCCTTGTGCTTTATCTGTTCCCCCATTAAACTGGGAAATTAAAGTAATAAACTGTGTTGTGGCCAACATTTTGGGGTGAAATGAACATATTCTAAAAATATACTGACATGAATAATGTAATTTTATGGCTTCACAACTGGTTTTTCGAAGCTCTTTCAGTAGATGAGAAATGAATGTTTTTTATTCCATGCTGCTGCCTTGCCCTTGTTTATGACATTTCACACACTGAATTGTTTACTTGAAAGAGTATGTGTTTCTATTTATAAGTCATTGCGTGATATCGAAATGAAAGTTGCAGTAATTGTATTTTTTGAAAACCTTTTTGTTTCCTTTTCATCTGTGCACGCCTATGGATTCAATAAATTATTTGATGACATTCCGAGAACCAGGAATGAATATTCAGTGATTTTGTGTATCCGGAAATGTCAAGCTTGCATCTCTACCCATTGAACCACCGCCCTTCCAATAACTTAGTATAAGACTCCATATTATTTCATGAAATTCTTTTGATGTTTCATGCACAATTGGAAAGCTCTCGGAAAGCTTATTCCAATACATAAATGTGTTAAATCACATGCGGCTTCCATTTGCCATAACCAAAGGAAGCGATTTTTTATCCTTTTATAGGTAGATCTGAGTTTCAAATGAATTATCATTTGTTGACTGAGCAGAAATCACTAGTCTAGCGGGCGAATGGAAAAATGGTGACCTTCAATTTCGTTTGAGAACAATAGGTGAAAGAGATGCTCCTTTGCCCAATTTGTGGAATTGTGGTACCCACATGGATTCACTGACTGAGCAAATTGAAGTAGGGCAGGAGAACTTTGAATACCAGTCTAACATACATTGAGATCCCCATCCCCCCCCCCCCCCTCCCCGGTATTTTTTTACACCCGCCGCAAACAAAGTTTGTGGGGGTATATAGGAATCACGCTGTCCGTCCATCTGTCTGTCTGTCCATCTGTCCGTCTGTCCATCCTTACAAGCGCAACACCTCCTAAACCGTTTGAAGAATTTTCATGAAACTTTACACAATGGAAGAACTCCATATGGAGATGTGCATGAAGCAATATAATTCCGTTCTGATATTTCCAAGGGGAGATAATCTGTCCATCTGACCATCCTTGTAAGCGCAACTCCTCCTAAACCGTTTAAAGAATTTTCATGAAACTTTACACAATGGAAGAACTCCATATGAAGATGTGTATGAAGCAATATAATTCCGTTCTGACATTTCCAAGGGGAGATAATCTAACTTATACCGTCTGTCCATCCTTGTAAGCGCAACTCCTCCTAAACCGTTTGAAGAATTTTCATGAAACTTTACACAATGGAAGAACTCCATATGAAGATATGCATGAAGCAATATAATTCTGTTCTGACATTTCCAAGGGAAGGTAACCTAACTTATACCGTCTGTCCATCCTTGTAAGCGCAACTCCTCCTAAACTTTTTGAAGAATTTTCATGAAACTTTACACAATGGAAGAACTCCATATGAAGATGTGCATGAAGCAGTATAATTCCGTTCTGACATTTCCAAGGGGAGATAATCTAACTTATACATTTCAGGCACGGGGGTATCACTTTGTGAGTTTGCTCACAGTACCTCTAGTTTTACAACTGAAATTAATTTATTGTTTTCTAAACATTGAGACCTGTAGGGTCACGGTTTTATATCTCATAACACATGGTCATCCACTGCAAGAGGTAGTGGATCCCCAAGTGTCATTGTGGATGATAATATTGTATAATATGCATGCTGCTATAGCCCTTGCACGGCCACCTTTAAGATGTTATAAATTGGTTTTCGTTTTTCATAATTTACAGGGACCGACCTGGGCATGCGCCAGTGCATATTTGGTTCTGAAACATCAGGACCTGGCTCTTAAATCTCAGAAATAGGCTTCTCAGTTGGCGTGTAACTTCTCAGATCATATTTTGATATTCTTTCGATGGATAATCGAGAGCGACACTCTTACATATATTATATATATGATTATCATTTATCATTGTTGTAGAGTGCTTAAGTTAATACTTCAAGTCTTAATTATCAAGCATTAATCTTCACTGTGGTTTCTGATCAAGTCTTGGCTGCCTAAATAGGCAGCCAAGACTTGATCAGAAACCACAGTGAAGATTAATGTTTGCTATAGTGTACTAAATGAAAATGATGAGAGCTATGCAGTGTGTGTTACAAACAGCAGTGTGACTCCGTAAATTGAAATGTGGCTCATGAATTGAAAAAATAGGCTCCGAGGCAAGAGCGTATTTTAAATAGTCCTGATCGGTCCCTGAATTTAATGATACCATTCCAGTAAGAGGATATTTTGGCCGAAAAGCATGGTGGTCATGTGCAAAAAAACCCCACTGGGGATGAAATTGCCCCTCTGTTTTACATAGAGAGCCCCTCTCCCCTCCGAAGAAGCCGGAAAACCTTTAGCACAGTCTACAGGTCATATTTATGAAGGGATTTCATTGTAACTTGGTAGGATGACTTCATATAATGTCTAGATGAGAACGTCCCCTTTTGGACACGATTGGCAACTGTGACGGCTACAGGGGCCCGAAGCCCAAAATCCTTTATCACAGTCTACAGGTCATATTTATGAAGGGATTTAATTGTAGCTTGGTAGGATGACTCCAAATAATGTCTAGATGAGAACGTCCCCTTTTGGTCGTGATCATTCAGCCTTGATGGCTGCCCGAGCCAAAAAATATTTAGCATAGTCTTTTGGTCGTATTTATGGAAGAATTTCATTGTAACTTGTTAGGTTGACTCCATATAATGCCCAGATGATGACATCCCCTTTTGGTCGTGATTGGTCAACTGTGGCGTCTACAGGGGCCCAAAGCCCAAAAACGTTGAGCACAGTCTACAGGTCATATTTATGAAGGGAGTTCATTGTAACTTCGTAGAATCACTCCAGCTGATGCCCAGATGAGAATGCCCCCTTTTGGTTGCAATCATTCAACCAAGATGGCTGCCCGAGCCCAGAGCCCAAAAACCTTGAGCAGAGGTCTACAGGTCATATTTATGAAGGGATTTCATTGTAACTTGGTAGGTTGACTTCATATAATGTCGAGATAAGAACTTCCCATTTTGGACGCGGTTGGGCAACTGTGATGTCTACAGGGGCCCAAAGCCCAAAAACCTTTAGCACAGTCTACAGGTCATATTATTTGGGGGCGTGGTGGCATTGTGGTAACCGGTTCTCGTCAGATCACCTAAGTTAAGCAACATCGAGCCCGGTTAATCCTTGGATGGGTGACCGTCTGAGCGATCGATTCAGACTCCCGCATTGTGTCCTTGAGCGATCGATTCAGACTCCGCATTGTGTCGATTGTCCACATGGGGGCACAATGATGCCATGTACTAGGGTGTACTGCACGCTGATGGTGCGCATGTCTTCAACCAATCTAACCCTGCCCTTGTGGCAGTGCGGAGTTACGATGTTGGGGAGCTGGCAGCTGCTTGTCATTGCTTGGTGGTTCTCTCCGGGTACTCCGGCTTCCTCTACCCGTAAATTTAAAACTGTCACGGTCACGATTAGCCATTGTGCATAAGTATGTGACCTTGAACACCAAAAAATAATAAATAATAATACATGTCATATTTTTGAAGGGATTTTATTGTAACTTGGTAGGATGACTCCAAATAATGTCTAGATGAGAATGACCCCTTTTGGACGCGATCATTCAGCCTTGATGGCTGCCCGAGCCCAAAACCCCAAAACCTTTGGCATAGTCTATAGGTTGTTTTTATGGAAGGATTTCATTGTAACTTCTTAGGTTGACTCCATTTATTGCCTTGATGATGACATCCCCTTTTGGTCGTGATTGGTCAACTGTGACGGCTTCAGTGGCCTGAAGCCCAAAAACCTTGAGCACAGTCTACAGGTCATATTTATGAATGGATTTCATTGTAACTTCGTAGGATCACAATCCAGATGATGCCCAGATGAGATTGTCCCCTTTTGGTTACGATCATTTAATCATGATGGCTGGCCGAGCCCAAAGCCCAAAAACCTTTAGCACAGTCTACAGGTCATATTTATGAAGGGATTTCATTGTAACTTGGTAGGTTGACTTCATATAATGTCCAGATGAGAACGTCCCCTTTTGGACTCGATTGGGCAACTGTGACGGCTGCAGGGGCCCAACGCTCGAAAACCTTTAGCACAGTCTATAGGTCATATTTATGAAGGGATTTCATTGTAACTTGGAAGGATGACTCCAAATAATGTCTAGATGAGAATGTCCCCTTTTGGTCATGATCATTCAGCCTTGATGGCTGCCCGAGCCCAAAACCCTAAAAACTTTAGAACAGACTACAGGTCATATTTATGAAGGGATTTCGTTGTAACTTGGTAGGATGACTCGGTATAATGTACAGAAGCCCAAATTTTAACTTTGTTCAATATGGAGGATAATTTTAAAAAATCTTCTTCTTTATATCCACCAGTCAGAATGCTTTCGTATTTGGTATGCAACATCTCTAGGGGGGGTCAGATTCAAGTTTGTTCAAATCAGATCCCTAGGTATATATTTGGGCTCGCTATGGTAGCCCAAATTTTTACTTAGTGCGATATGAGGAAATTTCTTTAAAAATCATCTTCTTCAGAATGTGTTCAAATCGAGAGCCTGGGTTAATATTTGGGCTCCATATGGGAACCTGAAATTTAACTTAGTACAATATGAGGGAATTTCTTCAAAAATCTTCTTCTTCAGATCCACTAGTCAGAATGCTTTCATATTTGGTATACAACATATCTAGGGGGTTCAGATTCAAGTTTGTTCAAATCGGATCCATAGGTTAATATTTGCGCTTGCTATGGTAGCCCAAATTTTAACTCAGTGCAATATGAAGAAATTTCTTTAAAATTTCTCTTCTTCAGATCCGGGAGCGCGGTGGCTCAGTGGTAGACTGTTGGACCTCTATGCTAGAGGTCCCAAGTTCGATCCCCGTCCAGGACGACCTGTGTTCTGTCCTTGGGCAAGGCACTTTATCCCGGTTGCCTACATGGCGACACGATGATGCCGTGTACTAAGGCGTACCGCATGTCGATGGTGCACATGTCTTCAACCTCTGCAACCCTGCTTGAGCGGAGCTTGAGCAGAGTTAGGATGTTGAGGAGCTGACAGTTGCTCGTCGATGCTTGGTGGTTCTCTCCGGGTACTCCGGCTTCCTCCACCCGTAAAACTGTCACGGACATGATTAGCCATTGTGTATAAATATGTGACCTTAAACACTAATGAATAAATAAATAATTCTTCAGATCCAACAGTCAGAATGCTTTCATATTTGGTACACAACATCTCTAGGGAAGTCAGCTTCAAATGTGTTCAAATCGAGAGCCTGGGTTAATATTTGGGCATCCTATGGGAGCCGGAATTGGCCATGTTGCTGAAAAATTAAAAATTTTGTATTCAGTATCCTCTAGAGGTGTGTAACTAAGATAAATCCACATAGGTTGTATCAAGGGGCTTTTTATATTGTGTTCAACTGAAGAAAAGGCATGATGTCTGGATTATTTTTGTCACTCCTGAGGGGCTCAAGGATTGACAGTGTATCCTATGGAGATGGATTGCTTAATGTAGACTTATTATTGGACTCTGTTTATATTGTGTTCTGTTCAAGATGACCGCTTCAGGTCCTGTGATGCCTCTTGTTATTAAAAACATAGCATACAGGGAACAGAAATTAACATATTCCCAATTATAACAATTCATGTCTTATTTCATAACTCTTTCTTAAACATTGAACATTATCCTTTTCATTAAACACAACACACAGAGAAGTTAAGCTACAGTGTCATTGACACTTTCATTGAAGATGCCAGCACAAATCAATGATGGTTATGGTGGATTCAAGGCTGTAACATGATGCTGGAAGTGAACAATGATGGTTTTAGGCCTTCAGGGCTGTAACTCTAAAATAATTATGTAAAATTATTCATGTTTCCCATATTTTTATACTGTACCAATGACCCAGACATAGCTGGTGCTAACTCTTAAAATATAGGGCCAAACACAAATTTTGCCCCCCAATCCCCAAAATTTGCATCTAAAACCAAAGAAAACATGTCCTGAAAGGCCCTCCACACTTCGCCTCTACTGCGCATGCGCAGTGTCAAGGACGTTCCGAAATTGGCGCCATTAATCATTCTAAGTTTGGCCCTTCATCAGTTAACATCTGACTGATCTTTGTGCTTGTAAATCTCAGTTTAAATGATGCCAGACACATAAATATTAGTGAAATGGTGATTCTAAGGAGGATAGAGAAGGAGGAGAGGGAAAAATGTGTGACAGAATATTATCAGGGCTGTAACTTAAAATTTTTTAATGAAATTATGTTAAGTTACCTATTTTCAAGGCAGCAGCCATTTTGTTGTCATTCTGATTAATTAGTTACACTGTTTTTTAAGTGTTTTCCTCTCTCCCTGTCCTTTAATTCCCCCCTTGCTATTCTCCCATGCTTTTGGCATAGTTTTTGTAATTATTATTACTAAATTTTCTTGGGAGTTTTAGCTGAATAACAGAATGAATTCTGTTTCTTTTCCCCATGTTTACGTCTTCACCTATGGGTGGTTAGGCGTTGTGTTCTGCATCTACCATCTGATGTTCTGCAGTTTCTTCCCTGGAAGTCTCTTTTTTGCATCAGATAGTGTATTTTTGGTAACTGATTTCGGGCCTGGGTGCCTGGAGTCTTATTTTAGTGTTTTTACACTCATTGTTTACATTTTCAACAGCCCTCTGTGTGAGGGGGGGGGTTTCTGGAAAATAATATCTTCATGTTATTTTAATCATAACTAGATACATTATTATTGTTCATAAGTGTTGAATAAATTGTTTAAAATATTTTTAAAATTTTTGTCCACACTTAGGCTTGGGATCCATTGGGGCTCAACGTTACTTTTCAGAAACTTGGGCTGTTCTGAAAAAATATTTTTTCAAAATATTTTGATTTCAATTATTTTTTCAATATTAATGGATCATATTATTATTATGTATTTTGATTGCCAGGGGTTAGTGCGAGTACCAGGACTTGTTTTCTTTTCACATTGAAAGGATATTGATCAATTGTAATAAGAGGAAGTCTTCCTCTGACTTTATAATCATTCTATATGTGGTCAGTGTACTCGCATTAACTCCTGTTCTGTATCGTATGATTTCGATGACAATATGGGAAGCGTATGTCACGGTATGTTATTGGGGAATTGGACACTCCGGTCCTTTCCCCGCAGGGTCACTCTACTTTATCAATTTCTATTTCAGACGATCAAGATTAGGGTGATGTATCTGTGATGTCTTCCAACAGTGTGCCTCCGTCGTCACAATTAATGAAGGGCTAGCGGAAAAGTGCTCATGTAAATACGCCAATTGCCTAAGAGGACCCTAGTAGGTTCGACGGCCTTTGACGTCCGCTAGCTCGCCCGGTGTAGCGTCCATTCACCGAATGGTTCGGCAGCCGGGTTTGTCCGTTGCGGTCTAGAAGGAATTTTGGGGTGATGCGAGCACTATAAATCAACCTAATGCACTCCCAGTGATGGCGGATCGGAGGGAGAACGGAGGAAGCCTTTTAGTCCGGTTCATAGCTCGTTCCGGTCCAACCGGACGGCAAGCGAGAGAGGCCCCTCTCTCGTTCACAACATCTGGCCCCAGATGTTGTGGTACAAAATGTTTCGCATTCGGAGCATACGTCCGTCGCTCGGGACGCTCCGACATATAGTCAGTCCGGAGTAGACTGTCAATAAGGCTTCCTCATTCTCATAGTTGCGCACACGACCGCTCTTGGCTACGTGACCACGGATATCCAGTCAGCTTCGCCAGTCAGAGATTCATCGGCGACCAGGTCACACCATCCGGTAGCCAGGGACACGAGGCCTGCAGACTCCGGACGTTCGCATAGGAAGTGTGCGGGAGTCAACGTACACGGAGCTTCCGGCTGCAGTGCATCGTAAGACCGCTACTGCACAGGCCTCGGGAACGGACGTGCTTTCCTAAATAGCACAGTTAACGCAGCATCCCAGCATCAACTGAATCTGTCGCATATTTTTTATCCGACGATGCTGGGTCGGGACGCTCTGCGGAAGCGGGTACGGACGTCCGAAAATTTCATCCGGTCCGACGGGATACTGAAAGGGATTTGGAGGATTTCGAGCTTTCCCTTTCGGAACAACATATGCTGTTGTGTATGTCATCTGACTTGGTCTTCTACAGCTTCTTTCGTCGGACCAGAATGCTGCGATGCCGGATAAGAAACTGATAGCGTCGGTGGACTTAGAAATTTTTGGTTCGGTTCAGGGACATAGTCCCTCAGTTCCGACATAGTCCAATAATGTCACGCAAACTTTCGAATTATTGAACGACGCTATATATTATTATTATATGCTTGCTATAACCAAGCATTTCTGGTTTCTTGTTCGCAAAGTTACGGAGATGTCTTTCAAAAGTGTGCCTCTGTCGTCATAGTTAATGAAGAGCTAGCGGCAATAAGTGCTCATGGAATATGTCTATCGCCTACGGAGTGGCATTCGCTAGCTCACCCGGTGTAGTGTACATTCATCGAATGGTTCGGCTGCCGGGTTCGTCCGTTGCAGTCTAGGAAGGAGATTTGGGTGATGCGAGCACTTTAATTACTTTAGTACTCACCCAATGACGGCAGATTGAGGACAGATCGGAGGAAGCCTGTTAGTCCAGTTCCTGGCTTGTCCAGGTCCGTCCGGGCTGTGAGCGAGAGAGGTCCTCTCTCGTCCAACAACATAGGGGACCGCATGTTGTGGTTCAGATATTTTACATTCGGAGCATATGTCTGTCGGTCGGGACGCTCCGTTATATTGACAGTCCGAGAGACTGTCCTTAATGCTTCCTCATCCTCACAGCAGGGCACACGACCGCACATTGGCTACGTGACCTCGAGTATCCGATCAGTTTCGTCATTCAGTGATTCCACGGCGAATAGGTCACGCCATCCGGTAGCCAAGGGACACGAGGCCTATACACTCTGTTCGCTCGCATATTGGTAGTATGCACGGGGTAACGATCACGGAGCTTCCAGCGGCAATGCATTGTAGGACCGCTTCTCCTCAGGCCTCAGTGACGGACGTGCTATCCGAGTTAGCACAGTTGTTTCGCAGCATCCCAGCAATTGACAGTTTCTTGGTCGAATCCGGAATTATCCGACGGCGCTGGGTCGGTGCGGTCCGCAGTAGCATCAGCTACGGACGACCGAACGCTTTATAGGGTCCGACAGGATGGCGAAAGGGATTCGAAAGATTTCGAGTTTTCCCTTTAGTAGTATCGGAAGCTGCCTTTCATATCTTCTGGCATTATCTTCCACTGATTGTTATTTCGGACTTCATTGCTGCGATCTTGGATAAGAGACTTATAGCGTCATTGGACTCGGATTTTTCGATCGGTTCAGGGACATTGTCCCTGACTTACCGACGCAGTCCAATAATGTCATTACAACATGTGTTTTATTTTTTGACGCTATATATGCATACAAGCCTGCTACCAAGCATGATAGTTTAGTTTCTTGTCCGCGTTGCTCATTTCTGCCATTTTATCATTTATACGATTAGTTTATTTTGGCAGAGCAGGGCATACCGAGAGTTCATATGCGTCTAGACGGTGTGGTTAAAGACTGGAAATATTCTTTTTCGCCGTTTATGTCTTTTTCCAACTTCAATGTTGGAAACGACATGATGTATAGTAGACTTAACTTAGACGCTTTATCATACGTAATCCGCCTTACTGAGGCGTTATCATTACGTTTTCAAGAAAAGATTTACGGGATATTATTCTCAATGTAATTTCTTTTGAGGGCAGCAGTTTGTTCACGTATAACTCCGCCCTTCAGTGGCTGATTGGAGTTGGTTAGACGTGGCGCAGCCCTAGCTACATCCATACGCGTGGATAGTAAGGTTAAGAACTCTCTCAGAGTCGCTTCGTTCTCGGAGGAGCTTCTCTTCGACGGCAACTTTTCGGCAATCCATGAATTGCTCGATTTACACGTTCTCTTGTCTATCTAGTGTTACAAGAGATTCAGACTGGGGCAAACATTCGGTGGTTGACTCAGAGAGTGCCACCGCAGTTGCCGGACCCGAGTGTGGCTTTTATGACGGTTGCCAGTCAAACAGATTGGGATATAATACTGATCCCAACGGATTCGAAGTGCCAGGGTCTTTGGGTTCCGCAGTCTCTTAGCAACCAATTTTCTTCCGCGGAATAATGTTTTTTAGGCTTGCTTTATGTCATTGCATGAACATTATTCAGAAACGCATGCCCAAATCCTGTCCGTTAATTCGACAGTAGTGGCGTGTCTCCGGAACCAGGGAGGCACTCTTTCGTTTCCGTTATTCAATTTAATGGAAAGAATCCGTCTGTTGGTTATAGTACACCAAGTTCTGTTTTGGTCCGTCATATTCCGGGTCGTCTGATTGTTTTACCGGACTCCCGTTCACTTACGGGTCGCTTGTTGCTGTCAGAATGGACTCTCAACAAACAAGTATTCAGTCAGATTTTCTATCTATGGGAGCGCCCAATGATGATTTATTTACGACACAGCTTGCTAATCAGTTGCAGACGTATGTGTTGGCTTGTCCAGATCTCTGAGCTAATGTTGTTAACGCTCTATTGATCTATAGGACGGAATGATAGGATACGCGTATCCTCCGGCGCTGTTGTTTCAGCAGGTATTGCTAAGATAAACAACCACAATACATTTCTGTTGATAGCATCTCTATCTTCACAGAGATCATGGGTAATTTACTCTCTTGTCTACTGTGGGTCTTAACGTGAAATCTTCCTCAACGTGAGGATCTTTTTTCACTGGGTACTTCGTGTCATCTTTATCACAACCCGCAAGGTCTCAACCTTCATGTATTCCGTTGTGTGGTCCGTATTGCATTGTAAGCATTGTACTGGACGAGCTTTGGACGCGATTTCTTACTATAGGAGGTCCTCTTCTTCGCTATTCTATGCGGCTAAAGTGGAGGCTCTTCCATCGTTGGTGTAGGGATCATTATGTTCATATTGTTGATCCCTCCATACTACTCATTGCAATTTTTTAGTATACTTGTTTCACAAGATCTACTGCAGCCTGTTATTAGTAAGGTTATAGGTTTATGTTACCTCATACCTATGCACTCTACGATAGTTTACAATTGAGTCTTTTGTCTCTTTATCTAAGTCAGTTAGTAACTTTTTGATATATAGACTTAGAATCTTTAGATTAAATTCCTATATGGATTTTAACTTCGGTTCTTATTTAGCTAAGTAATCATTTGAGCCTCTGGAAACAGTAGTTTTCAAATTCTGACCTTTTAGACAGTAATTCTGTTGGTTTCTCTTTTACTGTAGAGTCAGTGAGTTTCATGCACTATCGATGGATGATTTTCACTTTCGTAGTTTCGGAATCACTATTCCGTTACTATTTAGGTTGGATTTTTGCATAAGAGTTAGGCTCCTAATATCCGGAACCTATTGTTATTAAGGTCCTTCCGTCTTCGTACGGGCATAGGCCTTTACTCTTTCCGGGTAGAGTTTATGTATTTATAAACAAATATCTGTTTATTACTATGGGCGTAAGCTTCTTCTGTCTTTGATGCCTAGTAGAAGGACGTTACGCTCCATTCTATTGTTAATGGATTCTATTAACTATCGGTACTGCTTATGGTATATCATTGACTTAGCAGTTGTGCTTAAGATTTCGGCTCATGAAGTAAGAGTTCTTCTACATCTTGGGCTTGCATTAATAGTGTCGCTATTATAGATTTTTGAAGGCTGCTCATTGCGCTCAGCCATCCACATTCATGAATTTTTATCTCAGAAATATCGAGTCCATTTCTGGAGGCCTCTATTATTAGGTCTATTATCTACTGCTCAGAATGTCATTCACTTAACAGTTGCTACTATAGCTAGGTAGGCTGTCTGTTTCGGCAGTGTCTCCGTTCTGCTGCCCTCTTCGCTCTGGGCTATTTGACCCAGGGCAAGAAAAAGGGGGGGGGGAGGGGGGGGAGGGTGTTCCCTTGGGTTACCTGTTTTACTATGAAAACAAGGGGATACCTCCTCCGGAGTTAGTAATTCTGAGCTGTTATTGGGATGGTTGTTTAGTGAGAAGTTTAGGTTTTTAAAATTCATTCAAGTCTTAGTTTTTAAAGTATAGCTTTTGATTATTGCATATGTCAACGGACATGATTATGCAATCCTCAGACACTTTTAGGAGTATAAGAGTCTCTATTCTCTAGACTTACTTTATTTATTGGCTTACTTTAAAAATTATTAGTATAAGGATTATATTGGATATTAATAGAGTACATGGATGTATGAAGCTCAATTTTGGAAGGTGTTGTATCTTTCTAATTTATCATAAATAAGAAAGATACATGTAAGGCCTATTACTTCTTTTTCCCTACAGGGGATGACTCTATTTTATATTATTGAGCGTATTCCATTTTGCTCTATGTCCTTGGCCCTCCAGCCTTTTTACCATTCAGCTATGTCTGGGTCATTGGTACAGTATAAAAATGTTAAAAAATTTATAGTAATTTCTATATTTTTTATACTTACCAATGACCCAGACGGGGATGGCCCTCCCAGGAGTTGGGAACTCTTGCCTCCCCGCTGAGTACATAGCGCTTACCAGGCACTGACACTGCGCATGCGCAGTAGAGGCGAAGTGTGGAGGGCCTTTCAGCACATGTTTTCTTTGGTTTTAGATGCAAATTTTGGGGATTGGGGGGCAAAATTTGTGTTTGGCCCTATATTTTAAGAGTTAGCACCAGCTATGTCTGGGTCATTGGTAAGTATAAAAAATATAGAAATTACTATAAATTTTTTAACTTTCGGGATATGCACCTGAACGTCATCATTCTTGCTAATGATTAACCTGCTGTTTGTTAAATGTTAAATGTTCCTTCCCTCTCCTCCCATGAACCCTCCTGTTAAACTCCCAAGCCATTTTGGCTTTTTTATGGAAAGTTTTAAATTTCTAGGAAGTTTAACATGTTCTATGGAATGTTTATTCCATTTTTCCCCATGGTTATGTCCTAAGGCCTAAAAAAATTAAAAATCTGTTTCTCAGGCCCTCCCGCATGGTCCTTTTGGCTGCCGCATGCTCTCTTTTTATATCCAAAGTAAACTTTAAAAAAGTAAAAATTAAATGGTTTATGTGTGATATTTTACCAAAGTTAAAAAATTGATAAATTTGTCCCTTGAGTGCAAGAATGCTTTGCAATTCTTCAGCATTGCAAAGCCTTCTTGCTCTCAAGGGACGAAATACACCACCACCCATGCTATTCCGCAGATTATGAGTCCTAAAACAAAAACCAAGAACATGAACTTTTAATGGCAAAGAAATAATTACACAAAATAAAAAATAAAATAAAAAAACGCTCGCCCGCATGCAATTTTATAAATAATGGCCCGAGAAACAGAAGAGCTACTTTGTGTGGCCTAACTCTATGGGTGTTTAGGATGTTTGTAGTCTTGCATCTTCTACCAGATGCATTGTTTTTTCTTCCTATGAAGATCTGGCTTTGCATCAGGAAGTGGTTGATCGGTTACTAACTTTGGGCCTCTTTTGTGGCTGTTGTTTAGCTTTCTGTTTTTCCTCTTGACATTGTTCTTAATTTAACAATGCTTTAAATATGTATTATATCAGTATTTAGTATAGCACAGTTATTGTATTTATAGTAGGATACATTTTATTAAGTATTCCGGTCGTGTAGCTCTAATTATGTACTGTTTGTCCACACTTAGGCTCCATTGGGATCAATCAGACCAACATGTATAAAATATCAATTACATTAAATAATAAATAAATACATTTATAAATATTTATAAATATATCAAATTATTGATATAAAAGTATTTTAAAAGTAGAACATATCAGTTGGTCTAAGGGGAATTGAACTAAAGGGAATTGGTCTCATGGGAATTGGTCTAAAGGGAATTGGTCTAGTGGGAAGGAACCCAAGGCTATTCTTGGCTGCCTGTGTTGGCAGCCAAGATTTGCCTAGAAACAACTGACAAGGTTCTTGGGATATAATTTGCAAATGTATGGAAAAACTACCAATTGAGGTACCTGTTTTTGTTGCAGTAGAAAGTGAGGAAAGTCAAAGGTAGACCTTCTAGAGATACAGAAGGATTCAATTTTTATTTGAATGAGGACTGAGATTGAGAAATTTGTGTTTTGAATTGAGAAAAATCATAATGAAATGCCAATGGGAATGGGTCCCACGTTCTGCCCCTGTAGACACCCAGAAGAATCCCTGCTTTGAATATCAAATTCTAGATGTGCATTTATTTTTAGCTCAACTAAATTGTCAACAATTCCTTTAGCACACCTTACAGGCTGCGTCTCTCAACTGACTAGTTTCAAATTTCTTTTGTGGCATTCATGTTATGTCTGAATGGGAGCTGTCACATTTTTATGAAGTTCCTTGAAGAACATGGCCGCCAATTGCCATCTTGGATTTGGCATATAAATTGTCAACAACTCCATTAGGACACCCTACAGGCTGCATCTCTCTCCCGATCTTTTTCAAATTTCTATGTAGCTTTGGTGTTATGTGTAGGTGGTAACCATATAATATTTTTATTATACAACAACCAATGGCCCTGACTAGCTGGTGCTAACTCAGAAATATCCAGGGCCAAACACAAATTTTGCCCCCCCCCCCCCCCCCCCCCCCATCCTCCAATCCCCAAATTTGCATGCAAAACCGAAAAAATTATGTCCTAACTGGTCCTCCATACTTTTGCGAACTATGTATGCACAGTATCCAGGAAGACACCGAAATTGGCGCCAACCATCATTCTTTGTTTGGCCCTTCTGTCAGTAACCACAAACTGACGTGTGCTTTTAAATCTCAGTTTTATTGATGCCAGACACAAGTCAATGGTAAATTTGGTGGATCCAAGGACACATTTGGAAAATGGAAGGAAGAAACAGTGGTTGGAAATGTTCATTGCTGTAACTTTATAATTTTTACAAAAATTATTTCATGTTTCAGAATTTCGGGACATTTGCCTGACGTCATCATTCTTGCTAATGATATTTTTATACTGTACCAATGACCCAGACTTAGCTGGTGCTAAGTCTAACAAAACCAGGGCCAAACACAAATTTTGCCCCCCAATCCCCAAAATTTGCATCCAAAACAAAAAGAAATCATGTCCTAAAGGACCTCCATACTACGCCTCTACTGCGCATGCGCAGTGACGCAGACGTCCCGAAATTGGCGCCAATTATCATTCTCTGTTTGGCCCTTCATCAGTCAACATCTCACTGATCTTTGTGCTTGTAAATCTCAGTTTAAAGGATGCCAGACACAGAATTTTTGGAGAAAATGTGATTCTAAGGAGGATAGAAGGAGGAGAGGAAAAAGAAGTGACAAAAAATAATCAGGGCTGTACTTAAAATTTTTTGATGAAATTATGTTAAGTTGCCTATTTTCGAGGCATGGGCCTCTTGTTGTCATTCTTGCTAAATGTTGCACTGCTTATTCAGTGTTCCCTCTCCCCTAGCCTTCTAAAGTCCCCCCTTGCAATTCTCCCATGCTTTTGGCATATTTTTGAGAAAGTTCATTTCTAAAATTTCCTGGGAGAGTTGCTTGGTTACAGAATGTTTTCTGTTATTTTCCCCATAGTTACGTTTTCACCCATGGGTGTATAACATTTGTGTTCTGCATTTTCCATCTGATGTTCTGCAGATTCTCCCCTGGGAGTCTCTGTTTTGCATTAGATAGAGTGTAATTTTGATGACTGATTCCGGGCCAGTTTTTTTCAGTGCCTGGAGTCATGTTTTCTGGTGTTTTACACTGTTTGTTTTCATTGGCAACAGCCTTTTTTGAGGGGGGGCTGTTTGCCTTTGCTTTAGTTTATCTCACTATAAGATACATTTATATTATCCGTAAGTGTCTCATTAATTATTTAATATAAATTTAAAATTTTTTGACCACACTTTGCCATCAGATCCATCGGGGCTCAATGTTACTTTTCAGCAACTTGGGCTTCGCTGAAAAAATATTTTTTCAAAATTATTTTGATATGTAATTGTTTTTTCATTTATTAATGGATCATGTTATTATGTATCTTTGTGTCAGGGGTTTTTGCGAGTAACTAGGACTTGTTGTTGTTCTTTCACAATGAAGGGACATTGTTCAAATTGTAATAGGAAGAAATCTTCCTCTGACTTTCATGATCATTGTATTAATTGTAGTCAGTGTTCTCGCATTAATCCCTGTCCTATATGTGAATATTGGGATGAGAAACATTGGAAACGTGTGTCACGATATGTTGTTTCTGGAGAAAGGGCTATGCCGGCTCTTTCTCCGCAAGGTCACTCTACTCTCTCAGTTTCTATTTCAGAGGAACAAGAACAGGGTGATGTTTCCATGTTATCTTCTACAAGTGTGCGTCCGTTGTCACAAATGAATTCAGAGCTAGCGGCAAAAGTGCTCATGGAGATTAGACAAATGTCGTCCGCTAGCTCGCCCGGTGTAGCGTCCATTCACCGAATGGTTCGGCAGCCAGGTTCGTCCGATGCGGTCCAGGAGGAAATTTTGTGTGATGCGAGCACTATAAACATAATAGATGCACACCCAGTGACGGCGGATAGTAAGCGAGAACGGGGGAAGCCTTTGAGTCCGGTTCCTAGCTCGTCCAGGTCCAGCCGGGCCGCGAGCGAGAGAGGCCCCTCTCTCGTACAACAACATCTGGGACCAGATGTTGTGGTACAAAATGTGTCGTTAGCGGAGCATACGTCCGTCGCTCGGGACGCTCCGTTGTATAAGCAGTCCGCGGAGACTGCTAAGGCTTCCTCTTCTCGTCAGCGCACACGACCGCACCTTGGCTGCGTGACCGCCGATATATTACCAGCTTCGCCGATTAAGGATTCTTCGGCGACCAGGTCACACCATCCGGCAGCCAGGGATTCGAGACCGATGGACTCCGGACGTTCGCATAGGAAAAGTATGCGGGAGCCATCTGATGCGGAGCTGCCCTCGGCGAAGCAACGAAAGACTGCGCCTCCGCAGGTCTAGACGCCGGACATTCTTGTGCAGATAGCACAGCTTATCGCAGCAGCCGACAGAAACGGTGTTGGATCGAGAATTATCTAACGGCGCTGGGTCGGTACGCTCCGCCGAAGCATCGGGGGCGGACGACCGGACACATCATGAGGTCCGACCGGATGGTGAAAGGGATACGGATGATTTGGAGCTATCCCTTTCGGAACAACATAAAGCTGCCGTGGACTTCATCCGGCACTTTCTCCCTCAAGTTGTTCCGTCGGGCCAGACTGCTGCGGTTCCGGACAAGAGGATCATAGCGTCATTGGACTCTGAATTTTTTGAGCGGTTCAGGGACATCGCTCCCGAGTTTCCGTCGCAGTCCAATAATGTTGCAAGAACATTTGAATTATTGAACGACGCTATTTTCAAACTTGCTTCCAAGACGGGGAAAGCAGGTTTCTTGTCCGCTAATACTCTCAACCTGCCTTTCATTAATGCAAGGAATAAATTTGATACGGCAGGACAGGGTATCCCGAGAGTTCCTCTGCGTATGGACGACGAGGCGGAAGACTTAGAGCTATCATTACCGTTGTCGGCTTCTATTCCAACCGCGGTGTTGGAAACAGCTATTGCGTCTAACAGAGCCAATTTAGATGCCTTATCTTACGCAGATCACCTTACTAAGGCGTTATCACTGCGCCTTCAAGGGAAAGAGTTTCAGGATATACAATCCTCTTTAAGACTTCTTTCAAGGGCAGTAGCTTATTCCACGTGTAACTCCGCCCTTTCAGTGGCAAATCTGGAGTTGGTTAGACGTGACGCAGCCCTAGCTACATCCACATTAGTGGATACTAAGGTGAAGAACTCTCTTAGAGTCGCTTCCGTCTCCGGAGAACTTCTCTTTGACGGCAAGCTTTCTGCTATTTATGATAAAATTACAAAGAAAGCTTCGGATTCTCTGTTGTTCAAATCTGCCTCTAAGAAGTCGGATACAGCAGACAAGAATAAGACAGGCACTTCTGGGTCTAATGCGCCGAAGAGAGGTTCCTATAGAGGTTCCGGTGCGTCCTCTTGGTCTTATTCGAGAGACCGTCAGGGTAGCGACTCTCGTTCGGGCCGGGACAATCGGTCGGACGCCCCGAGGTCGACGGGGCGAGGTGCGGGTCGTGGAGGACATGGTTTCTCCTACCGCAGGCCTCGCAGGTCCAGGAGGTGATGGCTTAAACGTCTATCGCGTACCGGTTGGCGGAAGGTTGTCGAGCTTTTCACAAGAATGGGCGTCGATTACGGACGACCCTTGGGTGAGAGGAGTGACTTCGGAAGGTCTAAAGATATCCTTCAAACGAAAGCCTCCATTAACTCGAAGTCCAAAGTGGACTCATCTTCCGTCAAATCTGCAGAAAAGAGACGCTCTGTTATCAGAGGTGCAGTCTCTTTTAATGAAGAACGCGGTAGAGGTCGTAGAAAACCAGGAATCTCCGGGATTCTACAGCCATCTGTTTCTGGTTCCAAAACCAGACGGCTCGTTCCGTCCAGTCATAGATTTGAGCTGGATAAACAAGCTGATCGTCGCTCCGAAGTTTTATATGGAGACGATTCGGTCGGTCAGAGCGAGTATTCGGGTGAACGATTATGCATCAAGCATAGATCTCAAAGATGCGTACTTTCACGTCATGGTACATCCGACATTCCGAAAGTACCTACGCTTCGCAGTCCTAGGAGTGGTGTATCAATTCCGGGCGATGTGCTTCGGATTGAATCTAGCACCCTGGGCTTTCACTCGGGTAATGAACTCGGTAATGATCTATTTCCGAGCTCATTCGTCTGTGGTAACGTCGGCCTACCTGGACGACATTCTTCAGAGGTTCGGCAACGAGTTAACGCTTCAGAACGATGTTCAGAATCTTCTTCTATTGCTCCGACGTCTCGGTTTTATAGTAAACGAGGAGAAGTCGGATCTGGTGCCGTCCAAGTCATTCACTCATCTGGGAATGAGCTTCGAGATGCACAACAATCTCGTTCGTCTGCCGTTAACCAGAGCGAAATTAGTCAGTTGTTACGCTCGCTATTGTCTGCACGCAGACAAGGTCACAGCAAGAGAATTTATGAGACTGATAGGTCTGTGCGGAGCCGCTGCGGATCTCATTCCGATGGGGCGGTTACGCACACGTCCTCTTCAAATTTTCTTGACTCAGAATTGGAGTGTGAAAATTCATTCGCTCGACGTAGACGTTCTCTTGTCAGATCAAGTGAAACAAGAGATTCAGACTTGGGCAAACATTCAGTGGTTAACTCAGGGAGTTCCGCTGCAGTTGCCGGATCTGAGTTTTACCATTATGACGGATGCCAGTCAAACAGGTTGGGGTGCATCATTAATCCCAATGGATTCGAGATGCCAGGGTCTTTGGGATCCGCAATTCCTGTGCAAGCACATAAACATCAAAGAAATGATGTCAATTTGGCTTGCGTTACGTCACTGGATGGACATTATTCACGATGCTCATGTCCAAATCCTATCCGACAATACGACAGTAGTGGCGTATATACGGAATCAGGGAGGCACTCATTCAGTTCCGTTGTTCAATCTAACGGAAAGAATCCTTCTGTTTGCGCTAGAACATCACGTTCTTCTTTCGGTCCGTCACATACCGGGTCGTCTGAATGTGCTAGCAGACTCCCTTTCACGAAAGGGTCGCTTGTTGCCGTCGGAATGGACTCTCAACAAACAAGTATTCAATCAGATTTGCTACCAATGGGAACGGCCAATGATAGACTTATTTGCGACACATCTCAACAATCAGTTGCAGACGTATGTGTCTCTGTGTCCGGATCCAAGAGCATTTGCAGTAGACGCTCTGTCGATCCCTTGGGACGGAATGATAGGATATGCGTATCCTCCAGCACCGTTAATTCAACAAGTATTGCTAAAGATAAAACAATCTCAATGCAAGATTCTGTTGGTAGCATCTCTGTCGCCACAGAGACCGTGGATAAATCTACTCAGGTGTCTGTTGTGGGACCTACCGCGAAAGCTTCCTCCACGGGAGGATCTTCTTTCGCAGGGGAAATCGCGCCAACTCCATCACAACCCGCAAGGTCTCAACCTTCACGTTTTTCCGTTGTGCGGTCCTTCTTGCATGGCAAACACTTTACAGGACGAGCAGTGGACGCGATTTCTAACTGTAGGAGGACCTCCTCTTCGCTAAACTATGCGGCTAAGTGGAAGGTTTTTCGTCGTTGGTGTAGGGATCATTCTGTAGATGTATTCGATCCCTCTATACCAGACATTGCAAACTTTCTAGTATACTTGTTTGACGAAATCAAACTGCAGCCTGTTACTATAAAGGGTTATAGGTCTATGTTATCTGATACCTATGCACATCATGATAGTTTACAAATTGGATCTAATGTCTCTTTATCTAAGTTGGTTAGAAACTTTTCGATAAATAGACCCAGAACTCTTAGATTAATTCCTAAGTGGAATTTAGCTTGGGTTCTTCTTAAATTGAAGGAAAAGCCATTTGAACCTCTTGGGACAGTAGATTTCAAATTCTTATCTTATAAGACAGCTTTTCTCTTAGCTTTCTCTTCTGCAAGAAGAGTCAGTGAGCTTCATGCACTGTCGGTGGATGATTCTCACTATCGTAGTGTCGGGAACTCTATCACCTTCACTACTAATGTGGGTTTTTTAGCTAAGAATCAGGCTCCTAATAAATATCCGGAACCTATTGTTATTAAGGCTCTTCCGTCTTCAGACGGGCGTAGGCCTTTACTCTGTCCTGTTAGAGCATTACGTATCTATAAACAGAGATCTCAGTTTATCAGAAAGGGACGGAAATGTTTCTTTCTGTCTTTGATGCCTAATAGAAGGGACATTTCGGTCCATTCTATTGCTAGATGGATTCAATTAGCTATCCGTACTGCTTATGAGAGTTTATCTTCTTCTCAGCAGTCTGTGCTTAAGATTTCCGCTCATGAAGTAAGAGCTCTTTCTACTTCCTGGGCTTATGCTAATAGTGTTGCTATTACAGATTTAATGAAGGCTGCTTATTGGTCTCAGCCATCCACATTTACGAATTTTTATCTCTAAATATTGAGTCCATTTCTGGAGACCTGCATTGTTTAGGTCCGTTATCTGTTGCTCAGAATGTCGTCCACTAAACAGTTGCAACTATAGTTATGCAGGCTTTCTGTTCCGGCAGTGAATCCGTCCGGCTGCCCTCTTCGCTCTGGGCTATTTAACCCAGGGCAAAGGGAAGGGGGGGGGGGGGGGGGGGACGGGTGTTCCCTTAGGTCACCTGCTTTATAGTGAAAAGCAAGGGAATGCCTCCTCCAAGTCAGTATTTCTGAGTCGCTTCCGGGATGGTTTTAAAGTGTAATATTAATGTTAAAATTCATTCATGTCTTATTTTTAAAGTGTAGCTCGGTGTGAAGCATTTGTATATGTCAAGTGTCAAACGGGCTTTAATATACAATACTCGGACACTTTTAAATGACTATAAAGAGTCCCCTTAGGTGTTCCCTTAGGTCACCTGCTTTATAGTGAAAAGCAAGGGAATGCCTCCTCCAAGTCAGTATTTCTGAGTCGCTTCCGGGATGGTTTTAAAGTGTAATATTAATGTTAAAATTCATTCATGTCTTATTTTTAAAGTGTAGCTCGGTGTGAAGCATTTGTATATGTCAAGTGTCAAACGGGCTTTAATATACAATACTCGGACACTTTTAAATGACTATAAAGAGTCTCAATTCTCTGGACTACTTTATTTATTGGCTTACTTTAAAAATATTAGTATAAGGGATATACTGGATGTTAATAGAGAACATGAATGTTATTGTGCTCAATTATTAAGGGTAGTGTATCTGTCTAATTTAATATTAAATAAGAAAGATACATGTAAAGCCTAATACTCCTTTTTTCCTTAAGGGGTTACCTCTTTACTATATAGTTGAGCTTATTGGATTTTCCTCTATGTCCTAGGCCCTCCAGCCTGTTTACTATTCAGCTAAGTCTGGGTCATTGGTACAGTATAAAAATGTTAAAAAATTTATAGTAATTTATATATTTTTTATACTTACCAATGACCCAGACGGGGATGGCCCTCCCTGGAGTTGGGAACTCTTGCCTCCCCGCTGAGTACATAGCGCTGACCAGGCGCTGCCAGTAAGAATGATAATTGGCGCCAATTTCGGGACGTCTGCGTCACTGCGCATGCGCAGTAGAGGCGTAGTATGGAGGTCCTTTAGGACATGATTTCTTTTTGTTTTGGATGCAAATTTTGGGGATTGGGGGGCAAAATTTGTGTTTGGCCCTGGTTTTGTTAGAGTTAGCACCAGCTAAGTTTGGGTCATTGGTAAGTATAAAAAATATATAAATTACTATAAATTTTTTAACTTTTCCACTGTTTGTTAAGTGTTCCTTCCCTATCCTTCCTTGAAGCCCCCCAGTTAAACTCCCAAGCTTTTTGGCTTGTTTTATTTCTTGGGAGTTTGTCGTGTTACACTGAATGTTTATTCTGTATATCCCCATGGTTACGTCCTCACCCTAGGGGTGTTTAGGCATTTTGGTCATGCATCATATATCCGATGTATCGTTTTTTCTTCTGATGAAGATCTTGCTTTACATCGGATAGTTCAAAATCTGTTACTGACTTCAGGCCTTTTTATTCAGTGCCTAGAGTCTTTGTTTCTGGTTTTTCTTCTGACATTGTTTACATTGACAACGGCTCTGTGAATATATGTAATTTCCTATTTATTATCATGGTAGGACTGTTGTAAGATACATTAAATATTCCGGAAGGGTAGCAATTAATTTTTTGGAACTTTTGTCCACACTTAGGCTCCATCGGTATACACTTGGGCTCCTGTCAAAATTTTTCAAAAACTTTTTTTTTGCAAATTATTTTTCGATTTATATTTTAAATGTTATTTATTATGTATGTTTTTCATATATTTATTGTGGAGTTGGTGGGTGTACTGTCGACTTTATTTTGATTCATTATGAAAGCTTCTGCTCAAAATGCAAAGCGAGGAAGTCTTCCTCAGATTTACATGCTTGTTGCCTTGCTTGCAGTCGATGTACTCCCACTAATTCTTGCTCAACATGTGTCGGATGGGATGACAAACATTGGAGACGGATGTCACGGAACGTTGTTAGCAGCGAGAGGACAATGCCGATCCTCTCGCCACAAAGTCAGTCTAGTTTCTCAGTTTCTTTCTCAGAGGAACAAGAACATGGTGATGTTTATGTGACGCCTAGAGATAGTGTGCTGCCGTCGTTGCATACAGATGAACAAGCAGAGCTAGCGGAAAAGGTGCTCATGAATATTAGACAGGGCAAAAAACCACTAGCCGGTGATTTCAGTCTCTTGTTTCCAGCTAGCTTGACCGGTGAAGCGGTTACTCCGTCCGTGGGTACCGTGACACTGGGTGTGTCCATTGCGGTCGAAAGGAGTGGATTGGGTAGAGCGAGCACCTTAAAAATAAACAGGCTCACCCAGCGACGACAGAACAGAGAAAGAAGCCGGCAAGTTAAGTGGGAAGCACGGCGAGGTCTGAAAGGGCCTGCGAGCAAGAGAGGACTCTCTCTTTCCCAACAACATCTGGGGCCAGATGTTGTGATTAGAAACTTGCGTCATTCAGAGCATACGTCCATGCCTCCCGTCCGGGATGCTCCATTCAGTTCACAGCCGGTGCTGGCTGCAGTTACGGCTTCTGCATCGGCATCTTCAAAGCACACACAACCACACTTTTGGTACATGGCTTCAGATATCCAGCCTGCTTCACTGAGAAGGGACCCCTCATTATCAAAGAAGTCAGACCATCCAGTAGCTAAGGAGATGAAGCCTCATTTATCGGGACGTCTGGAGAAAAGAGCCGTCTCAGGCACACCATCCCAGGAGCAGCCGGCGGACAAGAAACAGAAGACTGCTGCTCCTCAGGCCTCTGTAATGGATTTGCTGTCACAGATTGCGCAGCTCATTGCAGAATCCCAGCAAGTGCAGGAGCAGCCTACGGCAGTCTCAGAACCTGAGCTGTCAGATGGCACTGGATCGGTCCAGTCATCTGCACATTCAGATGTCGCTGACCGTGAGTCTCAACTGATTCAATCGGATGGTGAAAGGGATATGGAGGAAGATTACCCTTCCCATTCGGAACAGCACATGGTTGCGATGGATTTAATCCATCAATACTACCCTGAATTTGAACTGGCGAATCAGAATGCTGCTACTAGGAAGACACTGCTGACGTTCTTGGACGCAGACTTTATCTGGACAAAGGAGGAGGTCCTGTCTTTACCAGTTCAGTCTAGACAGATGTACAGAGAATTCCTCTGTGTTTGGATGAGCAGGCTGAGGATCTAGAGTTATCCTTGCCTTCGTCATTCACTATTCGCTCAGACACAATTGAGATGGCAATTTCTTCAAACAGAGCGAATTTAGATGCTATGTCTTACGCAGATCCCCTTTCAAGAGCTGTGGCGCAACGTCTCAACGGAAAGGAATTTGAGGATGTTCGTACCTCTTTAAGAGTTCTTTCTAGGGCTATTATGCTTACCACATATAACTCTGCCTTAACAGTGGCAAATTTGGAGTTAATCAGACGTGACTGTGCCCTTGCGTCATCATCTTTAATACATGACAAGGTGAAAAACTCTCTTCGGGTTGCCCCGGTATCCGGACACACTATTTTTGACGATAAGCTTTCATTGGTTTATGTCCAAGCTACAAAGAAAGCGTCTAATACACTGCTCCTTATGTCGGCATCTAATCGACGCGCGGCAGCAGAAAAGAGTAAGGGAGGACATCCTAGACAGAAATCGTCTAAAGGGGACTCCCCGCGACTGTATAGGAAACCCTCCCATAATTACTCTAAGGATCGTCAATACGGCGACCATAGAAGGGGGCATAGGTCTGATCGAGACTACCGGTCTGATGCCCCTAAGCCGGCGGGTCGAGGCTATTCACGAGGGAGACATGGTTTTTCCTCCCGTAAGCCTTGCAGGTTCTACAGGTGGTGGTCAGGACCTCTATTGCTTGCCAGTTGGCAGAAGGTTATCAAGATTTGCAACAAGTTGGATAACAATTTTGGAAGACCAGTTGGTGAGAAGTGTGGTCTCGTACGGCCTACGGCTGTCTTTCTGAGAAGACCACCACTAAGAAGATGTCCGTGTTGGACAAATCTTCCGTCAAGTCCTTGCAAAAGAGAATCTCTCTTATCAGAGGTACAGGCTCTCTTGGCAAAGGAAGCAATAGAGGTCGCCGAGAATCAACATTCTTTAGGATTCTACAGTCACCTGTTTCTCGTACTGAAGCCAGACGGCTCGTTCTGACTGGTAATAGACTTGAGCTGGATAAACAAATTTATCGTAGCTCCAAAGTTCTATATGGAGACCATTCTCAGTAAGGGGGAGCATTCGAGTGAACGACTATGTGGCAAGCATAGATCTAAAGGATGCGTACTTTCATGTCCCGGTACATCCGGCATTCAGAAAGTACCTACGGTTCGCCGTTCAAGGGATAGTATATCAGTTCCGAGCGATGTACTTCGGTCTGAATCTAGCACCCTGGGCGTTCACTTGAATAATGAACTTGGTAATGTCTCACTTTCGTGCTCACTCGTCTGCAGTAACGTCAGCTTACTTGGATGACATTCTTCAGAGATACGGCAACGAAACTACTCTTCAGAACGATGTTCAGAGTCTTCTCTTGCTCCGACATCTCGGCTTCATCGTAAACGAGAAGACGTCAGATCTAGCTCCGTCCAAGTCGTTCATTCACTTGGGAATGAACTTCGAGACCCACAACAATCTGGTTTGTCTGCCGTTACCGAGAGCAAAATTAACCAGTTGTATAGGCTCGGTTTTGTCTACACTCAGACACATTAACAGCGAGGGAATTTATGCGACTGATGGGGTTGTGCGGAGCAGCTGCGGATCTTATTCCGATGGGTCACTTGCGCACACATCCCCTCCAAATATTCTTTACTCAGAACTGGAGTGTGAAGATGCATACGCTCGAGACGAGTATTGTTTTAACGGACCTGGTAAAACAAAAGGTCTAGATTTGGGCAGATATTCAGTGGTTAACTCAGGGAGTTCCGCTGCAGCTGCCAGATCCGGCTTTCACAATTATGACGGATGCAAGTCAAACATGTTGGGGCGCATCCCTGAGCCCGACAAACTTAAAGTGCCAGGGTCTTTGGGACCCTCGGTTCCTGGAGAAACACATAGACATCAAAGAAATGATGTCAATATGGTTAGCGCTACAACAATGGATTCACATTATAGTGGACGCTCATGTTCAGATATTATCAGACAACTCGACAGTAGTAGCGTACATCAGGAGCCAGGGAGGCACGCATTCAATTCCGTTATGCGAACTAATGGAAAAAATTCTTCTGAATGTCATGAAGCATCAGGTTCATCCATCGGTCCATCATTTACCGGGTCGTCTGAATGTACTAGCAGCTTCGCTCTCTCAGAAAGGTCGCCTGTTGCCATCGGAGTGGACTCTCAACAAGCGAGTATTCAGACAGATTTGCTACCTGTTGGATCGACCTATGATAGATTTGTTTGCGATACACCTCAACAATCAGTTGCAGACTTACGTGTTGCCATGTCCAGATCATCGAGCATATGCAGTAGATGCTCTGTCAATCTCATGGGACGGAATGATCGGATATGCATATCCTCCAACTCCAAATCAAACTGTCTCGCTGCAACATTCTGTTAGCAGCATCTCTGTCGTTACAGAAACCGTGGATCAATCTTCTCAGGTGTCTGTTATGGGACGTTCCCGGAAGCTTCCTCCACAAGAGGACCTTCTTTATCAGGAGAAGTCACGCACACTGCATCACAACCCGGAAGGTCTCAGTCTTCACGTATTTCCGTTGTGCAATCCTTCTTGCACGGCAAGCAATTTACAGGATGAGCAGTGGATGCAATTTCTAACTGCAGGAGGTCCTCCTCTTCGCTGAATTACGCAGTAAAGTGGAAGGTTTTCTTCCGTTGGTGTAAGGATCAGTCGATAGACGTCTATGATCTGTCCATACCGGATATTGCCAACTTTCTGGTCTACCTGTTTGACGTTCTCAAACTGCAGCCTGTCACTATTAAGGGCTATAGGTCTGTGTTATTGGACACTTACGCTCATCATGATAACTTGACAATTGGAACTATTTTTTTGGTTTTGCATGCAAATTTTGGGGATTGGGGGGGCAAAATTTGTGTTTGGCCCTGGATATTTTTGAGTTAGCACCAGCTAGTCTGGGCCATTGGTAAGTATAAAAAATATACAAGTTACTTCAAATTTATAATTTTTCTGAATTTTGTTGAAAAACATGGCCGCCAGTGGCTATCTTGGATATGGCATATTAATTGTCAACAACAATTCCATTATCTCACCCTGCTGCACCTCTCACGCGATCTTTTTCAAAATTTATATGAAGCTTTAGCGTGATGTCTAAAGGGAAGCTATCACATTTTTCTGGATTTTTTCAAAAAACATGGCTGCAGTGTCCATCTTGGATTTTGCATATAAACCATCACTTCCTTTTGTACACATACCATATGGGGTGCATCTCTCACTGAATCTTTTTCAACTCCAGTATGTGGCTTTAGGGTGATGTCAACATTAGAGAAATCATGTTTTGTTTAATTTCATTAAAAAACATTGCAGATTTTGAAATTAAATTGCATACAATTCCTGTAGCACATCCTGCATTTAGTTATTTAGTTCCATCCCTTCTTGGTGAATTTTAGCTGCAGTGTCATTGAAACTTTAATTCTTGATTTGGTATTATTTATTTATGACTTAATCCACATATGTTAGTGTGTCGTGACGAAAGAGTGATCTTATCGAAAATGACAAATGGCTTTTGTAATTGCAGGGTGACTTGAGCGAAGAAGTTGCCTCAGATCAGCAAACTTCGCTCTGCCTTTAACCCTTTACCCAACACAGAAGATATCAAAATTTATTATTTTAGATATCATTTTTTTAAATTTTTCAAAAAATTTAAACAAAACCATATCATGTGACCTCTCATTGGAACGAGCTCAATGAGCTCGTTCCAATGAGGGGTCACATGATATGGTTTTGTTGAAATATTTTGAAAAATTAAATTTTTTCAACTGCTCAATTTTCCTATTACACAGGCAGATGGGGGCGATTCGTCAGGTAAAGGGTTAATAAAAGGAGACGTTGAAGTTGCCTTGTGAAAACTCAGTCTGTATTGACCCGGGAATAAGCTCATAATGAAATATAAGCCCACCTACAAACTTTTCAGATTTCAGTTTCAGAGTCCCCTCCTTGTAAATAAGCACAGTCCCTGATTTTGTATTGACAAAATCGATCACCATGCAGGTACAAAAGTTGTTACAATGAAAAAGAACTCCTTAGCGAATGCACATGATATCAAACTTTGTTAGGCCATACAAAGTTGATTGTCTGTTTCTCAGGCCATTTTTTCCAAAAAAGCATGCGGGCGGGCGGGGCGGGGTTTTTTTTTCTTTTTATTTTCTCCCCGAGAGGTTGTTTGTGGTAATTTGACCCCTACCGAAACGCCTGGTGGACCACGCAAAATTTCGCAAATATATTGGTTATTCACCACTGGGGTGTTGAGTCGTAAATGAAGTGGGGTTTGAATGTTTGTTTTTTCAGTGAAACGTGAAAATTATAATACAGGACGAAAGTCACGAAATGCCTTGTGGGTGAAACGTCTCGGGTTGAAACGTCTCTGGGACAAATCAAATGTCGAAGTGCCAACTTTCAGAGAATTATTTTACCCCCCCCCCCCCCCCCTGCCCCCCCCCCCCCCCCCCCCCCCCCCAAAAAAAAATCCTTTCACAACTTGCCTAATAAAATCGTGAATCGCAATTTTTCCCAATTATATTCAAAATTATCACAACCCATTTGAACGGGCAGTTCATCCATAAATCATATTTTTTTAAATCTGAAAATGAAATACAAAACGAATGTTTGCGTGTTTTTATTAACCAATTCGACCGCACATACCTGCCTATATGCAATTTATTTTCAACTATGACTGTTACTTTTATATCAAGCAACGGTTACTATTAGTTATCCAATTATCCTGCATCTCAAATGCATTTATTTAAATTAACTGGGAAACTCGTAACGGTTTCAAATAACAGTACACAAATTTCCAATGACGGCCATTTACAATACAAATGTTACTAAAAATAAATGCCAGGAGACTGTGTTCCATTCAACATAGCACCTGACTTTGCAGACTTTCTGAGAGTTGGTGCGAATCAAACGTGGTGCGAATCGACCATTCCCCTTTGTGACTGTTTGTTGTCAGACTGAAAGACACCTTCCTTCTTGTTGTCATTATGACTTACCTTTTGCAGAATAAAACACTTTCTGTTGTGAATATCGCTAAAACCCACCCACTTTATTAAGGTATGATGTAGAAAAAGCTTGAAGTGTGTTAATTTAAAATTTACGAACGCATCGATATCGATTTACCGAAATGAGCACAATATCTCAAATTTTTTTGAAGATTTTTTGGTGTCATAAAAAGGTTGCATGCACACCAAAAATGATCATGCGCGCAGGCCTGAGAAACAGAGGTTCTTTTTTTTATAGCCTTATCTTAATTATTTTTTCTTTCAAAACATTTCAACAAAACCATATGTGATCTCTCATTGGATTGAGTTTGTTCCATTGAGGGGTCACATGATATGGTTTTGTTGACATTGTTTTAAATTTTTTTTTCAACTTTTTTCAACTATTCCGTTTCTAAATTATGCAGACACATGTGGTCGCTTTGTTAGGTTGAGGCTTGATGACGATTTTTGTTTGTGGTCTTTTACTTCACGCACCTCCTGGGCTTATTCCAGGGTCAGTACAGTAGGTAAATTGCACATAGAATTTTTAAAAAATAAGCATCTAATAAAAGACGTTTTGTTGGAAGTATTAAATGATGTTTGATCTAATTTATATAATATTCAGAGAAACTAAAATTAAAATCAACAGATAAGGTAAAAAAGGGACTTTGGTTCACCAGCCTGGCACTTTGAAAAAAAAACCTGCACATTGTGCAATTCATTCACTGGTAAGAAATGCATACGCCTGTCAAACGCAATCTGCATTTACAGCCATTCAAACTTTTAGACTGAAGTAACAATTTTTACATGTTATGAGCCACCCTTTCCGTCAGTGTTGTTGGACATAACTTGGTAATGTTTGGGTTAACATAATTTATTCTTTAGAAACATTCTGACATTAATATTTTGTGGGTTTTTTTCACTAAGTTAATTACATAAACATATTTTTTTCCTCTCTTTATTTCTCTCAAGTTTTTAATTTATGTACATGTTAGAAAACTATATAATGGAGCAAACATATACAGAAGCCCATTCTTCATGCAGTACAGTCGCCGTTGATTGGTTGTAATCCACACGTGGACAGTGATGTCCACACATGCGTTTACTAGGTAATAAAAATCATCATCAGCAAAATGTCAATTTATGAAGCACCAAGTTGTACCAGATTCTTCATTAATTATAGTTTTGATAATTATTCCTGTAATTAGTGCTTAGAATCTAATAATATTTCGTCCGTGGAAATATTGCCCACCCGTGGAAAGTGACCCATTCACGTGCACAGCAACTGTACTGTACTTCTCCTTCCGGCCCATTTCTTCCTGTTTTCGGTTGACTTTTCCCCAAAGTTTGTTGACATGGAAGTGACTTCTCCCTCAATTTCCCCCATAGACTGGTCTCTGCTTGGCCTAATAATAAAATATATTCATTTCGCCTAACAGGATCCAAATTGGATAGAAATGTTTTTTTTTTCTCATTTTCTTGAACACTTTTAACCTAACGAATCACCCACATCCACCTGCATAATATACAAACCAACAGAACCATGTCATGTGATCCTTGATGGAATGAGCTTGTCAGGCTATTTCCAATGAGGGCTTACTTGTGACAAATCTGGAAAAACAAAATTTAAATAACAAATTTTGATATTGTGTTTGTTGGGTAATGTTAATGTGATGGATTCAGCAATTTTACTGACAATCCTAACAGGGCTCACTGCAAACAACTGCATTAACTCTTAACCCTCTGCTCTCTGATGTCAAATACTAAAGTTTTCAGCAGAAAATTTTTCCCACAATGCAACTGAGAATTTAATAAATTTTATCTTGTTTGACAGAGCTCAATGAGCTCTGTCAAACAAGATATAATTTATTAAATTGTTCATGCTATGTGGGCAATACAGATTCTGTGATGGAAATTTTGAAATACTACCAGACTGCTAGGATTTAACCTGCTGGGTATTTTCTTGAATTTTTTCCTGAAATTCTGTCATGGCTGCTTCACTGGATTTGATGAAAAATTCAAATAAATGAAGCCCTGCTATGATGCAGGATATCATTGGTCCAGTTTACAGCTATACATTCTGCTAAACAGAAGCCAAATTATACCCTTTCTGATGGCGAGAGATTTGGTGTCCTGGCAGGAATATCTGTCAGCAGCAATTCAAGAAGTTAAGCTAATGTTGATTCATCATTTTACAAAGCAAGTAAATCTTTCTTGTAAATATACTACTGAAAGTTTGCTAAGCACCAAGTATATCCAACTACCTGTTTTACGTTTTAGTTGAAATATTGTTATGAAAAGTCTATATACTTTTTATTAAATTATATCTTTAATGATTTAAGTACAGAAATTAAGTTTTTGTTTGTGTTTGACATTATTTTTTAGTTTTTGAATACGATAACCATGGAAAATTGATATTATTGTTAAAAGAGGAAATTTTTCAAATTTGCCAAAACGTTGACAGAGCGAACTGGTATGGGTTCAATATCGAGTATGAGACCCATTACTGTTAATTACAGCTTGACAACGCCTTCTCATGCTCCCAATCAGGTTCCCGATGGTCCTTTGTGGGGTGTTGTTCCATTTTTGGACCATCATGGAACCAAGCTCCTGGATCCAGGATCTCATCAATATATCGCTGTGCAGTCAATGTACCACGGTCAAGGACACAGAGCTCTGTACGCCCATCCCAGCTGATGCCGTCACAGACCATTATTGACCCGCCACCATAATGGTCATGCTCAGCAATGTTGGCAGTATGGAATCGCTATCCTGGACTTCTCCATACCCTAGAACGCCTATCTGTGTAGTCGAGGCAGTACCTTGACTCATCTGTAAAAAGGACAGGTCGCCAATCTTCTCTGGTACATCCAACATGGTCCATGGCCCATTCATATCGTGTCTGGCGGTGGTTCTGGGACAGCGGAATGCGAATACTTGGTCTTTGCGATCGTAGACCACCTTCGTGCAACCTTGCCCAGATAGTCTGCGTCGAAACATTTACCCTGGATGCATTCTGAAGGTCACTGAGAAGCTGGGTTGCAGTTGCAAAACGGTTCCTATGGGCCTGAATGATCAAAAACCGGTCTTCAGCTGCAGATGTTGCCCTGTCTCTGCCACCACACTGCCATCTTACTGGTGTACCATACTGCTGAAATCTTGCTCAGGCTCTGGTGATCAGTGTATGGTGCACACCAAGGGCTTCACTAACCTGACGATGTGCAGCCCCTTGCTCCACCATCCCTACAGCCCGCCACGTGTCTGCTTCAGACAAATGTCTTCTTACATTTGCATTTGCCATATTCAATCATTAAATCGCAAGGGTTTGCGTTGAAATGTACATTGAATAACCTACACATGTCATGTACATGTAGACAGTACATGAAAACATCATGAAAATCAAGAGGCACATGCTTTCCATGACTGTCACAAAAAGTCTGCCTGTCAAGAGAGCTAATGTAAACACTGGGGACCATCTCAATACATTCCTCAATCATATCCACCAAAAATATCGCAAATATGTCACAAGCAAATTTCATAATAATGTGTCAAATATGTGGTGCTTAGCAAACTTTGAGTAGTATATTTTTGATCAGGATGAAGGTCCAAAAACAACTAACAGATTTGTTGTTGTTTTTGGCATGAACAAATTTATAAAATCTTTGCCCTCATTACCATAACTTCAGGGTAGAAAGGCTGCATTTTACAACATTAAGGGATGCCATGTTCTAGGAATGGCTTGAAAAGCAGTAATCAGAAATGTGCATCCATTTATTTATTTATTTATTTGTTAGGGTTTAATGGCACATTAACAGCCAAGGTCATATCGTGTCAGTGACAGTTTTATGGGTGGAGGAAGCTCGAGTACTCTGAGAGAACCACCGAGCAATGACGAGCAGCTGCCAGCTCCCCCACATCGTAACTCCGCACCGCAGCACAGGCAGGGTTAGACTGGTTGAAGACATGTGCACAATCGACGTGCAGTACGCCTTTAGTACACAGCTTCATCGTGCCCCATGTGGACAATCGGGGTGAAGTGCCTTGCCCAAGGACACAATGCGGGAGTTCAAATCGATCGCTCATATGGTCACCCATCCAAGGACTAACTGGGCTCGACATTGCTTAACCTCGGTGATTGGTAGAGAACTGGTTACTGCAATGCCACAGCACCCCCATGTGAATACATACACAGCAAAAAGAAATCCAACAGTCTTTGGTTTCTAAAATAGGTATAAAATTGTCATGGGAGACATTCTTTGAGGGATCAATATGGGTAAGGGAAATTTCTTTTTATGCCTTATAATTGGAGAAGTGTGTAATAAAATGGCTTAGATTATATGAACACACACATAGATTGCAGCAAGACTGCAAGTCAATAAGAATTTCAAAGAAATCAGCGATGAATTTTAGTTTAATATTTTGTCGATTAGAGAAAGTGCCACCTGTTCATATGGAATTCTGAGAATGCAGAGTGGTAAAGCCAGTTAAAGATAGAATAGATATGGGAAAATTATGCTACCTGATTTATCTGGTTAACCTCCCAAATAGCAGACATGTATGGAATGCTAATATCCAGACAGGGTGGTTAAGGCAAGGTTGGGAGCTAATGAAGAATTACTCTATAGAGACTGAAGATCCGGAAGAGGGACTGAAGCAGGAGAGTAACTTTATCAGGGAAGGGTGCTCAAGGATTGTAATAGAAACTGGTGAGCTGGAATTAGGACTGAGAGTTCTTTAGATGTGTTGTCCAAAAAAGATGCCCCTGCTTTTAAGGAGTACCTAGATGGATCTTATGAGGGCCTTTGCTGTTCAAAGTGAGGTTGAAATTACTGGTGTTGATGGGGAGAATCGGGAAAGGTGAGGAAAGTGTGTGTCAAATGTGTAATTTAAAAGAAAGGGTGATCCTGGAAAATTTCATTTTAGAATGCCCCAAATATTTGCCTAGTAGAACAAGACTCCTTAGAAAACCAATGGAAAAATGGGAACATGAAGGATAAAGGGATGTGGATTGACATGAGGGAAAGGGTCAGTCTTACAGTTAGGAAGATCGAGAAAGTTCCAGTGGGGAGGAATTGTGGAACACTTTTTGATTGAATGGTTGGATATAAGGAGGGAGGGTGGGGGGGGGAGAAATAGCCCAATGGGGAATGGGTTAATGTAGGCCTCCTCGTTAGAGGACTGCAACAAATCGGTGGAAGGCCAAAAAGTTATTATTATTTTTTCCCCATTTCGGAGATGGGGGCTATATTGTTGATGCCCTGCATGCCCATCCATCCATCTGTCTGTCCGTCCATCCATCCAAACGTGTGTGCACAACTCTTCCTACATTATTTAACCAATTTTGATGAAACTTCTCAAACATTATGACAAGCAAGTGAACATGCTCATATTCTAAAAATTTACATGTACAATAATTTTAACTAGGTTATCTCCCCTGAACTTAGATTCATTATAGACTTTCAAATGAGATTCTTGTGTGTGCAACTCCTCCTACATTATTAAACTGATTTTGATGAAACTTCTCAGTCATTATGACTAGCAAGTGAACATGTGCATATTCTAAAATTTTTCATCTGTCACAATTTTAACCAGGTTATCTCCCCTGAACTTAGATTTATTATGGATTTTCAAAAGAGATTCTTGTGTATACAACTCCTACATTATTGAACCAATGAATGA
Source organism: Pictodentalium vernedei (assembly GCA_031216915.1). NCBI lineage: Eukaryota > Metazoa > Mollusca > Scaphopoda > Dentaliida > Dentaliidae > Pictodentalium > Pictodentalium vernedei. The sequence continues at coordinate 163,592,093 of CM062295.1, forward strand.
AACATCTCAAACATTATGACGAGCAAGTGAACATGTGCATATTGTAACATTTTTCATCTTTGACAATTTTAACCAGGTTATCCCCCCTGAACTTGGATTATGGATTTTCAAATGAGATACTTTTGTGTGCAACTCTTACATTATTGAACTGATTTCAATGAAACTTCTTAAACATAGACACTATGGGGTGAACATACGTGTATTTCCAAACTTTCCATCTATCATGATTTTTACCAGGTTATCTCCCCTTCAACTTAGAAGATTTAATATAGATTTGTATATGATTTGTATATGGAATTTTTTTGTATGCGACTACTCCTACACTTTTTAACTGATTTTGATGAAACGTCACAGAGATTATAACTAGCAATTAAACATGTGCATATTGTAAAATTTTTCACCTGCGCCAATTTTTACTGGGTTATCTTCCCAGAACTTAGGATTATTATGGATCTTAAATGAGATTCCTGTGTGTGCAACTCCTCCAACATTATTGAATCGATTTCGATGAAACTTCTTAAACATGGTGACTAATGAGTGAACATGTGCTATTTCCAAATGTTCCATCTGAGATTATTTTTACCAGGTTATCTCCCCTTCAACTGAGAAGATTTAATATTGTTTGATTGAGATTTTTGTGTTTGCAACTCTTCCTTCATCAATGAACCAATTTTGATCAAACATCTCAAACATTATGACTAACAAGTGGATATACACATATTCTAAAATCTTTCATCTGCAACAAATGCTGACAATTTTAACCAGGCTATTTTCCATGAACTTAGATTTATTATGGATTTTTAAATGTGATACTTGTGTGCCCAACTCTTCCTACATTATTGAATTGATTTTGATGAAACTTCTTAAACTCAGCCACTAATGAGTGAACATGCTCATATTACCAAATTTTCCATCTATGGTAAATTTTTTGAGGTTATCTACCCTTCAACTTAGAAGATTTAATATAGATTTATACATGAGATTTTTTGTGTGTGGAACACCTCATTCATTAACCTTTTACCTAACATGAAAAGCAGACGACACTTGCAAAAAAAATTCTTGAATAACTGATTTTTTTCATTTTTTGTCTCAAAAACATAGGTTATGACCCCTCGTTGGAACGAGCTTGACGAGCTCGTTCCAACAAGGGGTCATAACCTATGTTTTTGAGACAAAAAATGAAAATATTTTGAAAATTAATTGGCGACTTTTGAGAATAGTGCTGGCCGGTTTTGGCCGTTACGTTGGGTAAAGGGTTAATGAAGCAATTTTTATCAAACTTCTCAATCATTATGACTAACAAGTGGGCATACGCATATTCCAATATTTTTGAACTGCGACAATTTTAACCAAGTTGGGGGTGTGGTTGTTCAGTGGTAGAGGTGCATGCTGTAAGCCGAGAGGCCCTTGGTTCAAATTTCACCTGCGGCAACTGAGTTGTGTCCGTTGGGCAAGACACGTCACCCCATTGCCCACGTGGGAGCACAGTGGCATTGTGTACAAAGGCATACTGACCGTCAATGGGGCAATTGTCTTCAATAAATGCTAACCCTGCTTGTGTGGAGTAAGTATGTTGGGGAGCCTGACAGTTGCTCTCCATTGCTCTGAGGCAACTGAGTTGTGTCCTTGGGCAAGGCACGTCACCCCATTGCCCATGTGGGAGCACAGTGGCATTGTGTACAAAGGCATACTGCACGTCAATGGTGCACTTGTCTTCAATAAATGCTAACCCTGCTTGTGTGGAGTAAGTATGTTGGGGAGCCTGACAGTTGCTCTTCGTTGCTCTGTGTTTCTCTCTGGGTACTCAGGCTTCCTCCTCCTCCCGTAAAACTGACACAAGGTGACCCTGACCGTTGAAAGTGTCATTAAAACCCCAATAAATAACTAAAATAAATTTTAACCAAGTTATCTCCCATGATTTATTATTGGTTTTTCAGGCTCAACATTCAGAGATGCATTCTAGAAAGTAGTGATGATCTGATTATCGGTACGGGTTATCGGTATCGGCCGATAAATGGCTTATCGGCCGGGTATCGGCATCGGCAAAAAATACCATTTCTGCCGATATTGGCAGCCGATATGTCTTTTTTTTTTTCCAAATCAAGTTCTCAGGCAAATCGCTGATAATCTCAACTAAGTAGCACTAATTACTCAGATTAGGGCTTTTTAGAAAACGTAGTTTTGGGGTATCACCCAAAATAAGCCCACCCCATATTTCTCTTGAATTAAAGTTTCGACTATCGGTACTGGTGAAGCATTCTTCAACACACAGGGCATCACGAAAATGTGCACGAAAATTTCAATTGTTCAATCAAAATAAAATTATGTGAATGTGTTTTGGAGTTGTTTTTTTGTCAATCTTTTCACATTTTCAGCTAAAAAAATAAAATTACCAATTATACTTTCGTGTTATTTATTATTGTCAGCCCTTGTGTTTATCAACTTTATGTTGAAGACAAATGGGAAATTCTCAGTTCTTAAATTATTCATGACAGCGTGTTCAGTGACCCAAATTGTTCATGTTATTACTTTAGAAAATGAGTTGAGAAATTACCTGATGTGATCTCTGCAAAAACAGCTACTCCAAAATAAATATGAATTAATACCCTGAGTTGTAATATCCAGTTTGATCCATGCTACATGAAAGGCTGTTTTGAAAACAAAACAAGGGAAAGCCAAAGCCATATTGTTTACAACAATGGGGACACATTATGTACATCAGGGCGGTCAGTTTAAATATAGATTTTTTATTTATGAAACGTGCCCACGTGTTTTTATCAATGCATTGCAGAATTCAGTAACCCCCTCCCCCCCACTTCTACACTCTATAGACAGCAGATCAAGGACAAGTGACAATGATTCATGATTTTTTTTTTGGTAAATGCAGTACCACTATAGCATTACCACTACGGGTGCTGGTCAAAACGTCCCCGAACCAACACGTCCCCAAGAGTTGGTCAAAACATCCCCAACAATTGGTCAATTCACTACCAGTGAAAATACAAATACGTTGCATGATACCACAAGGAAATTTGCTCCAGATTTTCCATCACTGATGCTTTTTTGAAAGAATCAATGATGAAAAAATGTGAGGAAATTCTTTGTGATTATCTTGCAACGTATTGGCCTGTACAGATAGGCCTGCCTGCCTGTCCGATCCCCCCCCCCCCCCCCCCCACACACACCCTGCCAATGTTCTTCTTCTCTGGTAATAACAGCTATGTTCAGTGTCGATACGTCAATAACTGGGAAATGGATAGTGCAGATAGTTATCCGGTGCCAACAATGTTGGCTGTGAACTGCCCCCTGTTAATCTTGCACTTGGAGAAAGTGAACACAACAGAATTCACCGAGAAGTGTTCCACCAATGCATGTACATGTAAATGCTCACACGTGAATAGATTATTTCATTTGTTTTTTTCACAATGGATGGGAGTTTTGAATACTGGGGCACCTTCTCTTGCGTGAGTAATACAAAACACAGTTCAAATACTTTTTAATAAACAGTATTAAACACACTTCAAAATGGAAATGTAATGACTGAACGAACATGTTTTAGGTTAAAACAAATTGACCATGTGCGTTTTTGACCTCATTTGTTAACATTGGTGTTTTGTTGATATTTCGTGCTGATTTTGTTCATGTTTTTCTGCTGAAATGTATTTTCGAATGATTGATTGATGATTCAGATGGAAAAAATGAATAAAACAAACACATAAAACATTATGTCAAGTTTTCATTTTACATTCAATCTCATTCGTGGATAAGCCCACCCCCATTTTTTCACATGCCTGGGCTCACTGGTGGGTCGGTTCGGAAATGATATTGAATTTGATACATCACAGATGTATGTTACGTTGAGATCCACCCGGGATGCGTGTCCGAGTCACGCTGACTGCTGAACAACCCCATGTCTCGTTAGTTCTCTCTGAATGTCATCACATTTATACACAAGCTTGTGTCGCCACAAAAACTAATATCGGTATCGGTATTGGTCCGATATTGAATTGAAATATCGGATATCGGCAATACCGATAACACCCATATCGGCTCATCACTACTAGAAAGATGAAAGTGGGGATATCAATCACCTTCAGTGATAGTTCTAGTTCTTCATTAGAGAAGAGTTATTAACATGGCTCAGATTATATGAACACACGCATAGATTGCAGCAAGTCAATAAGAATTTCAAAGAAATCAGCACTGAATTTTAGTGTAATGTTTCTGAAAGTACCACCTGTTCATATGAAATTCTGAGACATGCAGAGAGTGGTAATATCATGCTGGAAAATGTTCTAGAAAATGGCATATAAACCCGTCAAAGAGTTTTTGAACCTGTTCGTATTTTATTTTCTGAACAAGATGATCCACAAATATAGAGGATCTGGAATGAGTGTTTTGGTTATACTTTATTTATGAAATGAGTCTTAACAATTTTCCATTTGGCCAAGCCTCAGCGCATAGTTCATAGTCATATGTCATACCAGCAGACAAAATATAATTCCACAATTTGGCATTATAAATACTAATTTTCAAGTATTTATACATTTCTTATTGGGATTTTAGTGAATGTTTTTAACAAATAATATCAGTCATCATGGAAAGTTCTATTTACACGTGCATGAATTTGACACACAGCTTTTCTGTGATAACCAATCAGACAGTGTTCTTTTGAAATTGAGCAAGTAAATCAACTGAAGGTGTTATGAAGCACTCTGGTTGATATTTATTATGTCTCCCCTTCCCAGAAAGGAGACATATTGTTTTAGTGCATATTCTTCTTCTTCTTCTTCTTCTTCTTCTCATACAAACTTTGTCCGGAGCATAACTTTTTTGTCTTTTGGCCTAGACATTAGATATTTGGCATGTGGATATATCACCATGAGCCGTTGTGTCGCATACCATAGTGACCTTCATGTGACCTTGACCTTTGACCTGAAGGTCAAATTTATGTGCTTTTTAAGGGAAACTTTGTCCGGGCATAATTTTTTTGTCTTTTGACCTAGACCGTAGATATTTGGCATGTGGATGTATCATCATGAGCTGGTGTGTTGCGTACCATACTGACCTTCATGTGACCTTGACCTTTGACCTGAAGGTCAGATTTATGTGCTTTATAAGGGAAACTTTGTCTGGGGCATAACTTTTTGTCTTGTGACCTTGACCATAGATATTTGGCATGTGGATGTATCACCATGAGCCGGTGTGTCGCGTACCATAGTGACCTTCATGTGACCTTAACCTTTGACCAGAAGGTCAGATTTATGTGCTTTTTAAGGGAAACTTTGTCCGGGGCATAACTTTTTTGTCTTTTGACCTAGACCTTAGATATTTGGCATGTGGATGTATCACCATGAGCCGGTATGTCGTGTACCATAGTGACCTTCATGTGACCTTGACCTTTGACCTGAAGGTCAGATTTATGTGCTTTTTAAGGGAAACTTTGTCCGGACCAGAACTTTTTTGTCTTTTGACCTAGACCTTAGATATTTGGCATGTGAATTTGCAGTACATTAAATAGAAAGGAAGGGGAGGCATATGTTTTAGTGTGCTAAAACAGTTTCTAGTTGAAAATATGAAAAGATTTGAAAATATGAAATGGTAATAAGCCGAGAAAACAGAGAAATCATGTGATAAAATGCTTTTACATGATAACTCTGTCACTGGTGAGAAAATTGCTTTCTAAGTTCTAATATATTTCTATTTCTAGGTGTCACAGTGAATAGTCTTCACCCTGGAAGTGTTCACACAGAAATTAACAGAAATGTTCCTCGAATTGTTAAATTTCTTGGCACTGCATTTCGTTTATTTCTTAAGGTAATGACTTGTCGTATATTGTCTGTGTACAGGGCTTATATTTCGACTAAATTTGTGAGAATCCATTTGGATTCTCGTGAAAATTGTTGCGAGAATCCATACCTACTATGAGTGTCCCAGGATCCCATGACGCCACCATGGTTCAACCACTGTTTTATACTGATAACACATCCTAACCTTTTACACAACACACCTTTTTAATTTTTAAAACTAACTTTGATAATTTTTAAACAATAAATAATAAATAAATGATAAAATAATTAAATGAATAATATTTACCAATAAAATCTTACAAATATGGCTGTCGTTGGAACCGGCTCAATGAGCCGGTTCCAATGACAGCCATATTTGTGCAATTTTATTGACAAAGTGTCAGGATATTTCAGGTCATGTTGGCCTTCTATTGGTTAATTTGTGTCCGCTGTGTTAGATAAAGGGTTAAATTGACTCAATTCTTTTCACGCGTATCCTAGCAGAGGTGCAGCAAGAATCTACATGGATTCTCGTCGGTTTTATTGCGCGAATCTTTGTGCGAATCGATTCTCGGATTCTCGTCGAAATATAAGCGTTTTTAACTTCGTGCTCGCTTAATTATATAAATTAGACAAGTTCCTTCAAAATTTCGACATGCATCAGAAAACAAACCATTCATGGTTTCAACAGCCTGACTGCTCAGATTGTCCATATTGGATTATTTCTTTCTGTTTCTCAAAATCCGTCAGTTTTAAACGTGCCGATGACTAAGTGCATTTTTGGCAATCGCGCGTCTAAACGGTTTTCGCCGCTTGGGTTGTGTTGAGTTGAGACAGACATACCCAAGGCAAGCGTACATGTCAACTCGTTCACACAATTAGACAATACGCACCCTTCTTCGACTGATGATTCATTACCCAAGAGTACAATAGGCCCTACCTGTGAATGAGCCATTGTGTCAAATGCATCCCAGTGAAACACAACAAGAGCTGGACTTTCGTCCGGTGCATACCCCCACGTGGTGTACCGCCCAGTGTGGGCATACCTGTGACGAACAAATATTATTTATGAATATTCTCGTATGGACTGATGACGAATACACAGCTGGATCCAGTATACCCCCCTCCCCCCCACCCCACCCCCCCCCCCCCCCCATTTTCTTCGAAAATTTTCACCAATTTCTAAGTCAAAAGGTATGGTAAATTGTTTGGTGTTTGGAAGTTTTATGCAATGAGGCAGAAGCCTTTATCATAGGCAAACTGCATGCCATATTTCACTGAAATCTGATAACCCCAACCCAGTATACCCCCTCATTTTCTTCAAAAGTTTTCAACAATTACCAATAATTTCTAAGTCAAAAGGTATGGTAAATTGTTTGGTGTTTGGAAGTTTTATGCAATGAGACAGAAGCCTTTGTCATAGGCAAACTGCAGGCCATATTTCACTGAAATCCGATAACCCAAACCTGAGATACAGGCTGAACTGACAAATAATGTCTATTTCCTACAATTTTCAAGTCAAAAAAGGGGTATAACTCTAAAAAGGAGAATGTGAGAAATATTGTTGAATCCTTTTTTAAAGCCTATACCATAAGCAGTGTTCATGGCAAATTTCATTGCAATAGAACATCCGATACCCGAGATAAGTTATTATGAATATTCTCGGACGGACTCACACATGGACGGACGGACGGATGTAATCCAGTATGCCCCCATTTTCTTTGAAAGTGGGGGTATAATTATGAATTTATCAGTGACACAAGATCGGGCCGTTGTTTCTTACCAAACCTACACATTTGTCCCCTCCCCCCCCCCTCCCCCGGTGGTTTGAGCATACGAGTGAATGACTATGCGGCAAGCATAGATCTAAAAGATGCGTACTTTCATGTCATGGTTCATCCAGCATTCAGAAAGTACCTACAGTTCGCCGTTCAGGGGATGGTATATCAGTTCCGAGCAATGTATTTCGGCCTGAATCTATCTCCCTGGGCGTTCACTCGAATAGTGAACTCGGTAATGTCTTATTTCCAAGCTCATTCATCTGGGGTAACATCGGCTTACTTGGACGACATTCTTCAGAGGTACGGCAACAAAGATACTCTTCAGAATCATGTTCAGAGTCTTCTATTATTACTGCAACATCTCGGTTTCATCATAAACAAGAAGTTGGATCTAGCTCCATCCAAGACGTTCATTCACTTGGGGATGACCTTCGAGACTCACAACAATCTGGTTTGTCTGCCGTTACCCAGAGCGAAATTAGTCAGTTGTTATGCTCACTTTTGTTTACACTCAGATGCATTAACAGCGAGGGAATTTATGCGACTGATGGGGCTGTGCGGAGTGGTTGCGTATTTCATTCCGATGGGTCGCTTACGCACTCATCCTCTCCAGATATTCTTTACTCAGAACTGGAGTGTGAAGATGCATTCACTCGAGACCAATATTGTTTTAACGGACCAAGTAAAACAAAAAGTTCAGATTTGGACAGATATTCAGTGGTTAACTCAGGGAGTTCTGCTGCAACTTCCGGATCCGGCTTTCACAATTATGACAGATGCAAGTCAAACAGGTTGGGGCGTGACCCTGAATCCAGCAGACTCGAAGTGCCAGTGTCTTTGGGACCCAGAGTTCCTAGGAAAGCACATAATCATCAAGGAAATGATGTCAATATGGCTAGTGCTACAACAATGGATTCACATTTTAGAGAACGCTCATGTTCAAATATTGTCGGACAACTCGACAGTTGTAGCATAACTATGAACCAGGGAGGCACGCATTCGATTCCGTTATATGAACTAACGGAAAGAATCTTTCTATTTGTCTTGGAACATCAAGTTCATCTAACAATCCGTCATATTCTGGGTCGTCTGAACGTACTAGCAGACTCGCTCTCTCAGAAAGGTCGCCTGTTGCCTTCAGAATGGACTCTCAGCAAGCGAGTGTTCAGACAGATTTGCTACCAGTGGGATCAACCTATGATAGACTTATCCGACACACCTCAACAATCAGTTGCTGACTTACTTGTCGCCTTGCCCGGATCCTCGAGCATACGCAGTAGACGCTCTCTCAATTCCATGGGACGGTATAATAGGATATGCATATCCTCCAACTCTGTTTATTCAACAGATCTTGTTAAAGATCAAGCATTCTCATTGCAAGATTCTGTTAGTTGCATCTCTGTCGGCACAGAAACCATGAATAAATCTTCTCAGGTGTCTGTTATGGGATCCTCCCCGTAAGCTTCCTCCACGGGAGGACCTTCTTTATCAGGGGAAGTCACAACCCGCAAGGTCTCAACCTTCATGTATTTTCGTTGTGCCGTCCTTCTTGCACGGCAAGCGTTATACAGAACGAGCAGTGGATGCAATTTCTAACTGAAGGAGGACCTCCTCTTCGCTGAATTACGCAGCAAAGTGGAGGGTTTTCTTCCGTTGGTGTAAGGATCAGTCGATAGACGTTTATGATCCATCCATACCAGACATTGCAAATTTTCTGGTCTACTTGTTTGATGTTCTCAAACTGCAGCCCATCACTATTAAGGGCTATAGGTCTATGCTATCAGACACTAACGCACATCATGATATCTTGGATATTGGATCTAATACTTCTTTATCCAAACCTGTTAGAAATTTCTCTATAAATAGACCTAGAACTCTCAGATTAATTCCAAAGTGGAATTTAGCTTGGGTTCTGTTGAAGCTCAAAGAAGCTCCCTTTGAGCCGTTAGACATTGTAGAGTTCAAATTCTTGACCTATAAAACAGCATTTCTCTTAGCCTTTGCTTCCACTAGAAGAGTTAGTGAACTCCATGTGTTATCAGTTGGCGAATCTCACTACCGTAGTGTTGGAAATACCATCACTTTAACTACTCAAGTGGGATTTTTTGGCTAAGATTCAAGTTCCTAATGTCCGGCCTGAGCGCCTATTATCATAAAGGCTCTGCCATCTACGGACAACCGTAGACCTTTGTTGTGTCCAGTTAGGGCTATGCGCATATATAAACACCGATCAGAGTTTATTAGGAAAGGAAGGAAACGCTTCTTTTTATCATTAATTCCTAACAGAAAAGATATATCTGTTCAGTCTATTGCTAGATGGATTCAAATGGCAATACATATTGCCTATGAAAATCTATCTGCAGATCAGCATTCTGTAAATAAGATATCAGCGCATGAAGTTAGAGTGCTGTCCACTTCTTGGGCCTATTCTAACAGTATAGCCATTACTGATCTCATGAAAGCTGCGTACTGGACACAGCCTTCTACATTCACTAAGTTTTACCTTAGAAATGCAGAGTCCCTCTCCGGTGACCTCAGGTGTTTAGGTCCTTTATCTGTTGCTCAGAATGTTGTACACTAAAGGATTACAGCTATAGTTATTTAGGCTTTCCATTCCAGCAGTTATCCTGTTCTGCTGTCCTCTTTGTTCTGCAATTATGTGACCCAGAACAGGGGGAAGGGGGGGACGGTTTTCCCTTAATATCATCTGGCTTTATAGTGAAAAGCAAGGGAAGACCTCCTCCGGTATCAGTAGTTCTAAGTCGGTACTGGGATGGTTTTAATGTGTAGCTCAGTGGAAGCAGTTATGATGTCATTTATGTAATATTTTTAAAGTGTAGCTCGGTGTGAAGCATTTCTATATGTCACGTGTCAAACGAGCGTTAATATACAATCCTCGGACACTTTTAAATGAGTACACCAGATGGCAGAAAAGGATCTCCACTTCGGATGGATTCTATCCCTCATAGCGAACATTTCTCCTTGTACATCGGGTGTGGATAATCAGATGTGGTTGTCCTTCGGTATGCTGAAACACCAGCTGGTGCAAATGACAGGTTCCATTTGTACTTTCTTGGTAGAGGTGTGTCCTTTGATGGGCTCTGTGCATCCATATTAACATTTCATCTTACAGCGTGGGTGTGCATAATCAAGTTTGGTTGTCCTTTGGAGTACTGATAGACCACTGAGGGACAGGTTCTGTCCATACCTTCTTGCCAGAGTTGTGGTTGCCTTTGTTCGACTTAGAAAATTGTTATCTTGCATCGGGGGCATATGCACACACTTTGCATTTCATTTATTCCTGTGTTGCAGCCACAGAATAAAATATCCAATTTCACATGTGGTGGCATATATAGAAGCCAGCTTCTCACTGGTCAGTGGTTCATGCCAGGTACTCCAGCTTGCTCCATCTGTTCAGTAAAGCCCTGACATGATATGACCCTAGCTTTTGTAAGTGTTGTTAAACCCCAATAAACAAACAATGTGTCACTTTCAGATTGGTTACAGTATGAAATTTATTTAATGGGCTTCAGTGTCACTTGCAGCATCTACTCATGATGCTTATTATACCCATGCAGCCACATTAGAGGATGTCCTTCCAACCAAACCAATGGTACCAGGTCCTATTTTGCCATTGAAACATAACTTGTTAATACAGTGGAGCCCACTTAATTGTGTATCTTTTAATCAAATAACCCTGTTAATTGTATATAACTTCAGACACCAAACCATTTACCATATCTCAAGTACAAATTTGACCTCTTAATTGCATATAGGTTACAGAGTAAAAACCTGTTAATTGAATACCAACATTTTAAAACTTTTTAATCTGTTGTAGAATTACTCTGACATCTACTGAATTCCCCACATTTAGAGACATTTTTTTCCCCCAGTACATCCAATATAGCCATTTATTCTGTATTTCTTGTTTGACCGAGCAAAATGCGTTCTGCAGAATAAGATATAATAGAATAAATGTTCAGTGTTTGACTAGAAGATAAGAAAATGATCCAATTCCTGTTAATTGTATACTCTTGTTAATTGAATATTTTTCTCTGTACTGTAAGCAACTGCATATATACTACAAGTAAGTTTTATAAAAAATTGTCACATGGAATCATGTTCACCCCATGCAGTTTGTGTAGTCTCTATTAAACTTTTCTTATATTATTAAAGAAGAACTAGTCATTTGCCTTTGAATACAGGAACTTTTTAAGCTAAGGCCTAAAAAAATAAAAAAATCTCTTTCTCAGGCCCTCACGCATGGTCCATTGAGCTGCCGCATGCTCTCTTTTTATAACCAATTTAAACTTTAAAGAAATAAAAATTAAATGGTTTATGCCTGATATTTTACCCAAGTTAAAAATATTGATGAATTTGTCCCTTGAGTGTAAGAAGGCTTTGCAATGCTTTAGCATTGCAAAGCCTTGTTGCACTCAAGGGATGAAATACACCACCACCCATGCTATTCTGTAGATTATGAGGCCTAAAACTTGAACCAAGAACATGAACTTTTGATGGCCAAGAAGTAATTACTGAAATAAAAAATAAAATAACCGCTCACCCGCATGCAATTTCACAAGTAATGGCCTGAGAAACAGAAGATCTACTTTGTGTGGCCTAACAGTTTAAATTTAATGCACAATTGGTGTCTTGAACTGGGTGGTCATAAAGCGTCAGAAAACCATTGGTTTTCTGGGGTCTTATGACCACCCAATTCAGAATACCAATTGTACATTGAATTTTTGTTCGAGTTGGGATTGAGATTGGGAAACTTGGGGTTGAGAATTGGGAAAAATTATGCCTAAATGCCATTTTGAAAGGGTCCCATATTCAACCCCTGTAGACACCCAAAACAATCCCTGATTTTGTGTTTTTTCTAACAACAGGCTTGGCAATTTCAGGAGAGCAATTTTTTAGCTCTCCTTACTGCCCTCCTGAAAGAATTAAGCTGAGCGAAAAATTGCTCTCCTAAATATTTTGGTCTGGGATGATTGAGATTACATGTATTATGCTCACATTAAATTTTTGTTGTAAAGCAAAAATGTAATTTAACTTCGAAGTCACATAACATCACGTAATTTCATTTTGAAAGTGGTTTAGTGGTAAAAGGTAATGGCTGCAACCATACCCAAACACAGTTGCAATCAGTTGAAACAAAATGGGTCACAGCAATATTTTTTTTTCTGTATGTTTCAAGTTCAACAACTGACATCACAGTTTGAGGGGTAATTAATTATTCAAGGAATATTGACACTATAATATACTACCATTACTACTATCCTGTCACATGAAGCACTTGCACCAGAATGTGACTGTAGATTCAAGCAGACCTGTTGTCCAAGAAAGTCATATGCCTACCACTACCACCTTCAACCCCCCCTTGGGGGTTGAAGGTGGTAGTGGTAGGGGTATGACTTTCTTGGACAACAGGTCTGGGTATACACACAGGTCTTGTTGAGTGAGACATCTAGATGTCTAAGAGATTTCGCTTTACCTTAGTAAAGTTAATAAAATCACTGATGTAATAGTCTGTTGGTTTCAGTTTCAATGATGTAATAGTCTGTTGGTTTCACTTTCAACGAGTTCGTTCAACTGAATACTTAAAATTCTGTGTAAAGCTAATTGCTCTCCTAAGCTGATTGAGGAGAGCGATTTTTTGCCCTCCTGCATTTTTAGCTCACCTGAGCGAAGCTCAAGGGGAGCTTAACTGATCACTTTCTGTCCGTCGTCCGTCGTCCGTCGTCGTCCGTCCGGCGTTAACTTTACATTATCGACTTCTCCTCCTAAACCACTAGCCCAATTTTATTCAAATGTTGGCTAAATGTTTATTACCTAATGCCAATTCAGATTTGTTCAAATGAAGTTGCCCCTCCTCCTGGGTGGTGCCACACCCCCAAGGGGCACCAAAATCTTTGTAAATCTTCTTCTCATGAACCAGCAGTAGCAGAGACTTGATATTTGGTGTGCAGCTTCCTTTTGAGGTGTAGACTCAGATTTGTTCAAGAGAAGTTTGTGGGGCTATACTTGACGTTGTTATGAGAGGGGCAAAATTTTTTGCCCCGCCCAAAATTTCTATTTTCCAAACCGAGAGGCTGATTTGAACCAAATTTTATGTGAGGGCTTATTGGGTCATGAGTACTTGATTTATGCAAAAAAAAATTTTCCCGCAGCCCCGTGGGAACCACAGGAGCTAAAAATAGAAAAAATTTAAAACGCCCATATCTCCAAAACTGCACGGCACTGAGAATTTTTATTTGGTGTGCAGCTTCCTTAGGACCAACAGAAAGGATTGGTAAAAAAAAATTGCCATCGGTTTTATCATAGGGTACAGTTTCGGGACTTTGAAAAAGTGCTGAGTCAGCACTTTTTAACACTGTAGGCAATGGGAAAAACATTAAAAAATCTTCTTCTCCAGATCCAGCAGGCAGAATCTTTTGATATTTGGTATGCAACATTGTAGGGTGGATCTGATTCAAGTTTGTTCAAATCGGCCCCCTGGGTTCATATTTGGGCTCAGTATAGGAGCCCGATTTTGAACTTAGTGCATTTCAGGCAAATTTCTTAAAAAATCTTCTTCTCCAGATCCAGCAGGCAGAATCTTTTGATATTTGGTATGCAACATTGTGGGGTGGATCTGATTCAAGTTTGTTCAAATCGGCCCCCTGGGTTTATATTTGGGTTCAGTATAGGAGCCCAAATTTGAACTTACTGCATTTCAGGCAAATTTCTTTGAAAATCTTCTTCTCCAGATCCAGCAGGCAGAATCTTTTGATATTTGGTATGCAACATTGTAGGGTGGATCTGATTCAAGTTTGTTCAAATCGGCTCCCTAGATTCATATTTGGGCTCACTATAGGAGCTCGAATTCGAATTTAGTGCATTTCAGGCAAATTTCTTCAAAAATCTTCTTCTCCAGATCCAGCAGGCAGAATCTTTTGATATTTGGTATGCAATGTTGCGGGGTAGATCTGATTCAAGTTTGTTCAAATCGGCCCCCTGGATACATATTTGGGCTTACTATAGAAGCCCGAATTCGAACTTAGTGCATTTCAGGCAAATTTCTTAAAAAATCTTCTTCTCCAGATCCAGCAGGCAGAATCTTTTCATATTTGGTAAGCAACATTGTGGGGTGGATCTGATTCAAGATTGTTCAAATCGGCCCCCTGGGTTAATATTTGGGCTCAGTATAGGAGCCCGATTTCGAACTTAGTGCATTTCAGGCAAATTTCTTAAAAAATCTTCTTCTCCAGATCCAGCAGGCAGAATCTTTTGATATTTGGTATGCAACATTGTAGGGTGGATCTGATTCAAGTTTGTTCAAATCGGCCCCCTGGGTTCATATTTGGGCTCAGTATAGGAGTCCGATTTCGAACTTAGTGCATTTAGGCAAATTTCTTAAAAAATCTTCTTCTCCAGATCCAGAAGGCAGAATCTTTTGATATTTGGTATGCAACATTGTGGGGTGGATCTGATTCAAGTTTGTTCAAATCGGCTTCCTAGATTCATATTTGGGCTCACTATAGAAGCTCGAATTTGAACTTAGTGCATTTCATGCAAATTTCTTAAAAAATCTTCTTCTCCAGATCCAGCAGGCAGAATCTTTTCATATTTGGTAAGCAACATTGTGGGGTGGATCTGATTCAAGTTTGTTCAAATCGGCCCCCTGGGTTTATATTTGGGCTCAGTATAGGAGCCCAAATTTGAACTTAGTGCATTTCAAGCAAATTTCTTAAAAAATCTTCTTCTCCAGATCCAGCAGGCAGAATCTTTTGATATTTGGTATGCAACATTGTGGGGTGGATCTGATTCAAGTTTGTTCAAATCGGCTTCCTAGATTCATATTTGGGCTCACTATAGAAGCTCGAATTCGAACTTAGTGCATTTCAGGCAAATTTCTTAAAAAATCATCTTCTCCAGATCCAGCAGGCAGAATCTTTTGATATTTGGTATGCAACATTGCGGGGTGGATCTGATTCAAGTTTGTTCAAATCAGCCACCTGGATTCATATTTGGGCTCACTATAGAAGCTCGAATTCAAACTTAGTGCATTTCGGGCAAATTTCTTCAAAAATCTTCTTCTCCAGATCCAGCAGGCAGAATCTTTTGATATTTGGTATGCAACATTGCGGGGTGGATCTGATTCAAGTTTGTTCAAATCGGCCCCCTGGATTCATATTTGGGCTTAATATAGAAGCCCGAATTCGCACTTAGTGCATTTCAGGCAAATTTCTTCAAAAATCTTCTTCTCCAGATCCAGCAGGCAGAATCTTTTGATATTTGGTATGCAACATTGCAGGGTGGATCTGATTCAAGTTTGTTCAAATCGGCCCCCTGGATTCATATTTGGGCTTAATATAGAAGCCCGAATTCGCACTTAGTGCATTTCGGGCAAATTTATTAAAAAATCTTCTTCTCCAGATCCAGCAGGCAGAATCTTTTGATATTTGGTATGCAACATTGTGGGGTGGATCTGATTCAAGTTTGTTCAAATCGGCTTCCTAGTTTCATATTTAGGCTCACTATAGAAGCTTGAATTCGAACTTAGTGCATTTCAGGCAAATTTCTTAAAAAATCTTCTTCTCCAGATCCAGCTTCAGAATCTTTTCATATTTGGTAAGCAACATTGTGGGGTGGATCTGATTCAAGTTTGTTCAAATCGGCCCCCTGGGTTTATATTTGGGCTCCGTATAGGAGCCCAAATTTTAACTTAGTGCGTTTCAGGCATATTTCTTAAAAAATCTTCTTCTCCAGATCCAGCAGGCAGAATCTTTTGATATTTGGTATGCAACATTGTAGGGTGGATCTGATTGTGATTCATGAACGTATTTATTTGTAAAGTTGATAGAATCTTAGACAAAATTTGCAGAAAAGATCTACTATAGAAGGGGTGGTATCCAGGGTGAACCGTTTACCCAAATCTAGCAGTACTAATGCATTATTCACACAAATCTTCGTTCAAATTTTATGACCCCTCATTGGAACACACGCATTCAGCTCATTCCAACAAAGGTCATATGCCATGTTTTCGAGACAAAGGAATAAAAATTTTAGTTATTCATGAAATTGTTAGGCAACTGTTGTCTGTTATTCACATTGCTTCATGAAATTTCAGTACTTTTAGAAGTTACCTCAGTAATCAAGGGTTAATTCCCCTTAATTAAATGTCGCCTCTAAAAAACAACCACTTTGCATATCTTAACTTTTTACCAGCATAACTGCCAAAACTTGTCAGCATTCTTCGCAAAAATCGCTATTCAAATTTTAATTTTTGTCTCTTAAACATACATGTACTTATCGCTTGTAAATACCCCATTGGAATGAGCTTTTTGAGCTCATTCCAATGAGAGGTCGCACACCATGCTTTTTGAGTCAAAAAAGCAATTTTTTTAGTTATTCCAGAATTTCGTACGTAAAACACAGCTTTATGACTTCACATTAAAATGAGCTCTCTAAGCTTGTTCCAATCAACATTCACGCACTATGTCTTTCACACAAAAAATAAAATTTTCCATTTATTCAGGAATTTTGTTTGCAAGAACACTCTTACCCCCCCCCCCCCCCACAAACACACACACACAAACACACACACACACACACAAACACAGACACACACATCTAAAAGTTCGTCAGCAAAAAAACAGTTACTTCAATTTTTAAATGCATTATAGGAACAACTTGCCTAATCAAATTTAAATACTTTTGCATCATTCTGTATCTAGAACAAACCATTTACCATATCTTTACGCAAAATTCTCCAGCATCATTCACAAAAAAACACCATTATTTATATATTCACATTTCTGTCTCAAAAATATACCTGATCTTCCCATACCCCTATTGGAATAAGCTGTTTGAGCTTGTTCCAATGATGATAAAAAAAAATAAAATTTGTGAAAATTTTTGTTTTCTTGCATGCAAATATATACATGTAGCACATGGAAGATATCCACAGTTGGGGAGAGATGTCCAAGGCTATCTCTTCACATTCCTTGTTTGTGCTTCATGCTAAACCAGTTTGTCTGCAGAGATAAATTTGCTTTATTAAAAATCATTGGAGATTGGCCACACACCAATGATTTTAAATAAAACTAATTTTAGGTAACAAATGTTGAACTTCAAACAAAATCTATCACTCAACCAGTTAATGTTGATGAGGCATGACATGGTGAAGGTGACCTAAAATACTTCTTAGAGTCACTTTGTCAGGTGAGCGATTAAGGCCACGTGGGGCCTCTTGTTTCAGAATGCCAGGCCTGTAACAAGTAATACAATTCAGCCTGTTGTCAATAATCTGACCCCTCTGTAGTTTTGAAGGCCTTGCTCTATATCTATTCTAACATTTATTCAAAACACATTTAGTTTTGAACAGATACATTGGAGGGGGAGATGGGTGTTAAAAGTTTTATACAAAATATATGCATGCTTGGGTGGTGTATCATGAGTTGGTCCTGAAATTGGAACAAACACAAAAACTTTCACCTTCTATATGCATTTTGTTAACAGGAATCATCCCCTCCCCTATAAAACTCCCTAAGAACTATAGACCTTTCAAATTCACATTGGTACAATAAATGTGCATGGTTTCTTGTTTTCAGACACCAGAAAGTGGGGCTCAGACTACAATATATTGTGCAGTTTCAGAAGAGGTGGAGAACATTAATGGAAAATATTTTAGTGATTGTGAGTTAGCAGAGAGTAGCCTCAATTCAGTTGTTAAGGATGAAGCTGTTGCCAAGAGACTGTGGAATGAAAGTGCTCAAATAACTGGCCTACTGTGAGCTAGATAGAGAAACACGTCAGATAAATTTATGTCATTTTATCCTGGCTTGATTTTTCTATATATATATTATATGTGCACATTTATTTGGGAGAAAACTCTGTGAGTGTTTGGGTGTATCTGATCACCATCTAATGTACATCCCTCTGATTTACATGCAGGTCTGTTTAAAATCGGTGTACAGTGGCGCAGATACAGGTGGGAGGGGGAGCGGCAGACACACAAAATTTGTCGGAATGATTTTATTGGTCAAGTTTTGCAAAATGGATGGAAAATTATCAATATTTTAGCCAAAAGAAATGTTTTTAAATTGAATTTTATATAATGGCGCCACTTTGGGGGCCAAAACCATAGCAATTGAGTAGTCAAAATTTCATTCTATTGGTCTGTCAGAAATTTTTTAGCTTGCCCCACTATTGGCAAGAAACGGCCTACCCCACTGTGTTTATTCAAAATATGGAACAAATAAATAATACACAGTTATTGGTTTTCAAACATTCAACCTGAACAAATTTTCACCACAACTTTCTACCAAAACATCTGTGCGCAGTGTGTTGCTGGCTTAGTTGAGTTATCCGAACGATAACTCATCGATCAAAAGTTTTCATATTTTCAATTTTAATTCTCCTCAAAGTGATCAAATTATTTCATTTTAATGTAAAATGGGTTTAAACTGTTAACCCATTGAGTATTTTAAAAATATTTTTCATCAAATCTAGTCATGGATGCTGTGAAGCAGCCATGACTAGATTTGATGGAAAATTCAAGAGAATTTAACTCTAGAAATCACTGGACAAAATGTTCATATAATTTACAGAGGAAAATTTGATTAAAAGTGCTCGAATTATACTTATTTTACCGGAAAGAGATTTTATGCCCTGGGCAGGAATATTCTCAAGGAGCAAGCAAGGAGTTAAGTCAAATAATACACTCGACCCAAGATATTCATCCAGATAATGGTCTCAGGATTCACCCTCAACCATTATCTGGCAGAATTCCCCAGGAAGTGAAGCAGTGCCTGTTCACTGTGGTAAACAGACTGTTTTACTGGTAAAATAGGACCCAGTCACCAATGCTTGGGAGGTGCAAACCCTCTCAGAATAGGCAAAATTGCTTATTAACGCTCACTCCTGGTTTTGAGTTGATACTCATGTTGTGGTCATGACTAGCCATTGTGCAAAAACATGTGACCTTAAACACCAATAAATAAATAAATCTGGCAGAATACCTTGGGTCTGGGTATGTGTTATCCTTCACATAATTTATTTTCAAAACCTTGGTTATTTCCCCCCCCCCCCCCCCACCACCCGCTAATGTACAGTGATTTTCCAGTGAAATGTCTCTGTGGTGGCTTAGTGATTAGGGCATTGAACTTCAATCCGAAAGGTACATGGTTTGATTCCCTCCAGGGGTAACTACATTGTATCCTTCGGCAAGGCACTTAATCCTGATTGGCCATGTGGGGGTGGGGGACAGTAGTGTTGTGCACTAAGGCATACTACACGTTGATGGTGTACTTGTTATGCCCCCAACCTCCGGAGGATTCGGAGCCATCCAGTGAAGCCCTCCATCTGTCAGTTTGTCCATCTGGCCATCTGTCTGTACTTTCAAACATTTTGCATTGTAATTTCAAAGCCATCACTCGGATTTGGATCTCTTTTGGTATGCTGATAGACTTGGATGAGGGAACAAGGAACAGGTTCTGTCCAGTTTTTCCCGGAGTTATGAAACTTTTTTTTGACTTAGAAATTTTTTTTGTTTTCACTGTTTCCACTTAGAAATTTTTTTTCTCTCCCACAATACCATCAAGGTTTTCTCGAACTTGCATATGGATTGGGGCAGTGGCCTACGCTTTTTGTTGCCCTTTTTTAATGCTAATCCTGATTGTGTTGAAATAGTGTTTGGGGGTCTGACAGTTGCTCGCCTCTGTTCAGTGGTTGTCTTTAGGCACTCAGGCTTCCTCCATCCATAAAACTGTCAGACATGAGGTGGCTGTCAAAAGTGTTGTTAAACCCAAGTAAAACGAAAAAGGAAAAAAAATAGGAAAAGGACTGGCCAAATATTTCGGGGAAAAAGTTGCCCAAAAGATAGTAGTGTTGTCTGTCCTGTAATTAATCAGTCCTGTGCACTGTCTAGTTTTTTATAATTTTTATAACCTAGAAAAGTTTCTATATCTTTGTGTGTGTGTGTGTGTGTTCATGGGTGCATTGGTGCCGCTATACTTCTGAGGTTAGGTCATAGAAAAACCCTTCCCAACATACATGTGCTTCCCAACAAAATATGGAGATAATTGTCCTGTCACCTCGGTATGTGTACACTGGAAAGCTATTCCAGAACTGGTTTTGAATATCGAATTAAAATATTATGGGTATGGAGAGGTACTGCCTCAGTGTGTCAGCCTCAAACCAAAAACCTTGACATTTACATATTTTTTTTATGTTATGTATGTGTACTTAATTTTATGTATTTAGTAATGTATTTCTTTATCTTAATCAATATTTATATTTTATAACTTTTTTTTTTGTCATATAAACCACGCATATAGAGACATTCAAAAGAAAAACACAGACTAACTTTAGGCCAGCATACCTAGATATCAGGGACCGACCTGGGCATGCGCCAGTGCGTATTTGGTTCTGAAACATCAGGACCTGGCTCTTAAATCTCAGAAATAGGCTTCTCAGTTGGCGCGTAACTTCTCAGATCATATATTGATATTCTTTCGATGGATAATCGAGAGAGACACTCTTACATGTATTATATATATGATTATCATTTATCATTGTTGTAGAGTGCTTAAGTTAATACTTCAAGTCTTAATTACCAAGCATCAATCTTCACTGCGGTTTCTGATCAAGTCTTGGCTGCCTAAATAGGCAGCCAAGACTTGATCAGAAACCACAGTGAAGATTAATGTTTGCTATAGTGTACTAAATGAAAATGATGAGAGCTATTACATACTTGCAGTGTGTGTTACAAACAGCAGTGTGACTCCGTAAATTGAAATGTGGCGCATGAATTGAAAAAATAGGCTCTGAGGCTAGATCATATTTTCAATAGTCCTGATCGGTCCGAGATATGTACTGAAGTACTTCTTTTGGTTGGCTGCATCTGTATGTGGTCTCATGTCTGTAGAGTTTTGGTTTGTTACAAGAAACAATGAAGAGAACATTTGAATACCTTAGTTTCTCAGCCAATTGGTTTAATGTGTGTGCATGTGTCTGATGGATTTGAACCAAGTGATGTTCCCCTCTCTTATTTAACCTTTAAGGGCCTGGACAATTGTAGTGAAATCACACCTGACCACAGCCTGTACAAGCCCAGTGGCTCTTCAAAGATTACTAGTGAAGTCTTGGCTAGAAACCACTGCCTATGTAATTTGTTTATTGTCAGCAGAACCTACTCACGATGGCATATTAAGGACACCTGTTCAGAGGTCGTACAAATCAGAAAAAGGCCTTTAAAGGTTAACTCTACCTAATGCACACAGTATCAAAATATTTTATTCTTTTCAACTTTTTAAAAACATGTCAACAAAACCATATGTGACCCCTCATTGGAACAAGTTTGTTCGAATGAGGGGTCACATGATATGGTTTTGTTGACATAGCTTAACTGGTAGAGTGCTGGAAGCCCGTATTTGGGCTTTACTCTGACATGCAGTGACCATAATGTAAAGGCCTCATGTTCAGTGAATATGCTTCATATTATCTTCAAAGTGAAATTATTTAGTCTGTATAGATTTGCCTTGTTACAATTTATGGGAGAGCTTTTGGCACTCTCCCATAAATTGTAACAAGCCAAAGACATGTGAACAAATTTTGATGGTCAAAAATAATTTAGCACTCGACCAGTTAAAAAAAAATTTCAACTGCTCAATTTGTGTATTACGTGGATGGATGTGCCGGTGTCGTCTACTTTTGCCTACAGTGCACTTACGCCAACAAAATTATCAGGTACAAGTGTAGGCGAAAGTGCACTAATTAAGGTATGGGGATTAGTAGCTAATTATCTGCTCTACCCACAATAAATGGACTGACCGACCATTCATTCCCAGCATTTGTCTTTTTGTTATGTTATGTATTTGGGTTTTTTTTTCTTACGTTATGTTATGTGCAAGGTAGTTGTTTTAGCAGAGGCCATGAAGACAAATACTGATTTGTTTTTAAAAGCACAGATCAACTTAGCAGCTAATCAACTGTATGTTATCCATGGACTTGTGGAAACTAACATGTCCCAGCTCGCATTCTGCGATTGGGATGTTAACTTAATGGAATCTTGTAAGAACAAGTTTAGAACATCATATACAATGTGGATTTGTTATTTGTGAATAAAACCTTGATAATATGAATATTATTGGAACCGGCTCACTGTTGTATGTTTTTATTGAGACAAGAGAGAGAGAGAGAGGGGGGAGGATAAATTGTATCGATATTTGTCAATAAAACCTATGAATATTATGGAACCTCTCTCAATCACCAAACGGTCAGTCGATTTTATTGTGGGTAGAGCAGGTAATTAGCTACTAATCCCTATACCTTAGTTAGTGCACTTTCGCCTACACTTTTACCTGATAATTTTTGTAGACGAATGTGCACTGTAGGCGAAAGTACACTGAACCGATGTGCCGATTCATTAGGTAGAGGATTAAACCTGCACACCTGTGTCAAAATACCAAAATTTCAGTTTGCAAACTTTTCCCATTCAAACAAGACTGAATTGGTTCAATTCCTAGTTGAATTTTAGGAAAACCTGCAGCATGAAATTTTGATATTTTAACATTAGCTTGCAGAGGGTTTCAGCTGGTTGTTAACTGGAAGAGTCCTAGATTTCTTTTGTTCATATGAACTTATTTTTTTTAACAATTTATTGGAGTGCCTATAGCAACTCCCCATTACTCTAATGAGACAAATACATGTAGAAAAAATATTTTTCCTTCCAACTTAATATAAAGTTCATCCACAGAGTTAGGGCTCTGCAAACTGGAAATTTGACTTAGAATTGAATTTGTGACTCCCCATTTCTACCACATTGCACAGTGAGATGAAATGTTTATCGTTCAGAAAGAGACCTGATTTCAGCGTTTCTGCCAGATTAATTCATGCTCTCTCTTGCTCTAGGCATAGGCAGGTAAATTGCATGTCGTCTTTTGAGATCAACGAGGTGCCATCTGCAATGCTTTGGCATTGCAGATGTTGCATTGTTGCAGTCCAGGGGCAGTGTATTCCTTTAGAAAATGTCATGCTAGTTGTGAAGAGACTAGAAATTCAAACCAAACTTACATCATGCACACAAAAACTTCTAGGATATTCTGTTTTCAGTGCTTCATAACTACAGTGGAAGTTCTGTGAACAATGCGGACAGTAGAAATCAGACAGAGATGAACCATTGTGTGACACAATTGTTGTTCATCACAGCCGATTTGATTCGTTCATATGTCTATGATTTGTAATGAATCAAAAGGTCAATTTGAGAATCGATTCAGAATTTGAATAATCTCATAACCCTACACAGAGAGTGAAACAAAATACAGAAAAAGGCTACTTAATTCTGATTATCTCTTAATTGAATAATCCTGTTAATTGAATATAAAAAACTTCCAAATGCAAAACCATTTACCATACCTTCAGTATAAATTTGACCTGATAAATCATAATTGCATATAGGTTCTAGAGTAAACTTCTGATGATGGAATAAAAATCTTGTAATTTACCCTGACAGTTGCCTAATTTCCCTTGTTTATAGACCTATTTGCCTTCGTACATCCAATACACGCATTTAATCTATTACATCTTGCTTGACAGACCTCTGTCAAACAAGATAGAATAAATGCTCAGTTTATCTCTAGATTACAGGAAAGTGAATATTAATTGAATATTCCTGATAAAGAATAAAAAAGGCCGACTTGTCACGGACTGAGTTGTCCTGAGGCTATGATGTCCCGAGGGGTCATACTAAACACCGAGGGATACCGAGGGATGCTCAATATCTCGTTCTATAGGGGGTTTCTTGATATAATGTTTTGATATTGCAATTAGTAAAGTCAATATCTACCCTGATGCGAAATTTGAAGTCAATTGGGTGAATAAAAGTGAAGTTATAAACATTTTACAGTCAACATACTAAACACCGAGGGCTAATCTTTACCGAGCGACAATCTTAATTGGTTTTCACAGTGAGCGTACGCATAGCCAGTAGTTAATTAACTGATGCAGATATTGTCGCTCGGTGTTTTGTAGCTTTGTCAGCCTTCGGTATGGTAGTCTCAGTTATTTGTAAAGTATATGTGTATGCTTAGTTCAGGAAAACAGTTAAGTATTCCATATCCAGGGCCACCACGAGGAGGGATACACATCAGCCCCATATTATTTTTATTTAATAAAATTCAAAGACTGCATATTTAGTGAATTTTAAATTTATAATTTTATTCTATTTTATTTTATTCAAGAGTTTCATATCCAGGGCCACCACGGGAAGGGATACACATCAGCCCCATATTATTTTTATTTAATAAAATTCAAAGACTGCATATTTAGTGAATTTTAAATTCATTTAATTTATAATTTTATTCTATTTTATTTTATTTTATTCAAGAGTTTCATTCAAAGAGTTTAAAATTTATTTCAATTTATACCAAACGCTGGCGTTTATTAACGGATTTAGTTTTGCATGATTTAACACGTTTTACCTGCCCTGTTTTTTTTGCGATAGTCGCAGTCTTTGGTATTGTCAATTGTCCGTCCATTGAAGTCTGAAGCTTCGAACTATCACAAACATGCAATAGCAAGCGCTTCATGCGTCTGTCCTTCTGGTCTGGTGCTAACAAGATCCATGTTTTGTGCTTAACTCTGAGAGCACGTGCATGCTCGGATAGTTGGTAATCACCCGAGCCATACAAGGCGCCCCGCACATCACGCAACTGATCTGTGACGATTTTTTCCAGATTGTCTGCTAAGTCAGTTAATTTTAGAGATTTCCAACTATTTTCTAATTTGATGATGTTGTTTAAACTTTCACAATTGTTGTTTGTCCAAGATTTTGGGATAGTTTTATTCTGTTTGCGTGCATCGAAAACCTTTGTCCGGAGTTTGACAACAAAAGCATCCAAATAACCGAGCGAATAACTGCTGTGGCTTATCTAAGGAAGAAGCTGCTTGTTTTTGCATTTCATTTCTCAGTTTGGTATATGCGATACTGACATTTTCTGGAGGATGGTTGTGTTGTCTAACTATTTCTGGGTTGTTGAAATCTGTAGTAGTACAGAGACTTGCACGGCAGTCTGATTTAGCACGTTTAGTGCATTTCCACCAGACCTTGTTCTTCCTTCTTACAGATACAGTGTACATGAAACCTTCATGACAAAGTTTTTTGCCCCTCTTATTACTCTCAATGACTTCCATGATGACTCAAGAACATTTAATGACTAATTCAAACTGCTGTCCAATATATAGTTTGCTGTGTGTTTATTTTTTCAAGAACATTGTTGTACATCAAAGAAGAGAATTCATGAAAGTAGCCACACTTGCTTGTGTTTATTTTTTCAAGAACATTGTTGTACATCAAAGAAGAGAATACTTGAAAGTAACCACACTTGCTGTGTGTTTATTACAATGTGTGTTCATTTGTTTCAAGAACATTGTTGTACATCAAAGAAAGCATGATGGATATCCTTGTAACAACATTGTCATAGCACACATGATCTCCAATTACAAAATAATTAAAAAAATAAAAAATAAAATTATTATTATAATTATTATAATGAAAAATGAAATAATGAAAAAACA
This sequence comes from Pictodentalium vernedei, assembly GCA_031216915.1. Lineage (NCBI taxonomy): Eukaryota > Metazoa > Mollusca > Scaphopoda > Dentaliida > Dentaliidae > Pictodentalium > Pictodentalium vernedei. The sequence goes on from CM062295.1 coordinate 163,618,227, forward strand.
CTGTTACTTTTTTTCCTGTTGTATTATTATAATTGTTACTTTTTTTCCTGTTTCTTTTTTTTCGTTTCTTTTTTTCCTGTTACTTTTTTTCCTACATTCGTATGAAACAAACCATCCCAATGCATCAGAAGAGGGCCTAAAAGAATTGGGCTATCTTCGGGACTCGACTTCCGCACAATGTTTGGGTTTTTGAAACAAACAGTTGTTAGGAAACAAGCGCCCAAGTTGAAAGTCCTATCCAGACCAATTATACACCCAGATGAAATCGCCGACTTCAACAACTCGATTTGTTCTTCAGTATGGAGAATCACCGAAGGTGGCTTACAGGGATCACTGGCGATGAACTCTTTTATAAAATTATCGCCCTCTGAAAATTTATTACCTATTGTGAAATACCTTCCTCTATCAAATTCTTTTCTTTTGTTGTCATACGTTTGTATGAACCGGAATTCGACTTGGCATTGCCGTGAACTTGCTCCTCTTTTGGATAGGGACCAATGTACTCGACAATGGCCGTTGTCAAACCCGAAAAAGTTGTCACTCGCCGTTTGTACGCTAACTGTCGTTGGAGTGAGCTATATTTCCGTCTCACCTCAAGGACATCAGTTATATTGGGTTGAGGACTTAAAGGTGTGAAGGTTTTTTTATATTTGTTATATTTTCCGAACAAACCATTCTTCTTATCCAGTGATTCGAAACTGTCTGAACTTTGAAGGTGATATGTTACTTTGCTCGATATACTCTTCGAAGCCCAAGCACCACTGTCATCTGGATGTTGCAATTTAGCATTCCTCTGGACATTCTGAACCACGAAAAAAAACATTCTCTTTAATACCAGCTGGAATATCAGGGTGCACATCCCCGTCACAAGAGGCCATCTCAAACAACTTTTCGACCGACGGAATGAAAGCCCCATTTAAACCATTTACTGTAGGATTGCGATATGGGTGATCTACAACTGATGACAAGCAAGTTACATCGGGACCGAATTCTTCACCACTTGTGTCCTCAATATCCTCACTTGACTCAGAAGCAACATCAACCAAATCATCAACTGAAGGAACATCAACAACTGGAGACTCAACGACAACTGGAGACTCAACGACAACTGGAGACTCAACGACAACTGGAGACTCATCGACAACTGGAGACTCAACGACAACTGGAGACTCAACGACAACTGGAGACTCAACGACAACTGGAGACTCAACGACAACTGGAGACTCATCGACAACTGGAGACTCAACGACAACTGGAGACTCAACGACAACTGGAGACTCATCGACAACTGGAGACTCAACGACAACTGGAGACTCAACGACAACTGGAGACTCATCGACAACTGGAGACTCAACGACAACTGGAGACTCCTCGACAACAAAAGACTCCTCGACAACTTGAGACTCAACGACGTCGGACCGACCAAATGACGATACATCTTCATCGGGAACCATGTGAACAATATCCGGTATACTCTGTGTAACTGGCATTTTCGACCTCCTCCGTTCCTGGCGCATGCAACGATGTCCTCGTTTCAATTCGTCTTCCACTTTCTTTCTAGTGTGGAAGGGAATCCTTCTAAAGTGTTGGATCACAGGCTGTACCTCTTCGTCTATAGCTAATGTTACCGAACCATGTTTGAATTTTCCAATGACATGAAAAGTTTCTCTGTGTTTTTCTATATAGTCCTCAACTGGGTTTTTGGCATTAAAGTGTTTTGGACATGAGACACTCTTATCAGGCCTAGTTTTTGTGAAACGTCACAACTTAGCAAAGTAGTATTGCTATTTTTGGTAACATACACAGGAGTTTCAACACTCACTGAGTTAAAAGATACGGTGGCATTAAACTGACCAACTAGTGGCAGTTTATTGGCACCATATGCCATTAGACTGGTGTGTGTTTTGTTCAAATTTGGTAGGGGTTTTAATTTTTGATAAGACTTGTAGCCTATGATACAACAAGTAGAACCTGTATCAGCGATAGCTGACAGCTCAGAGTTATTAATTCTTATGCAGAATGTTGGTTTGTTTATTTCAGAGTTTTGAAGGGTGTCACACGAAAACACATACTCTTCCTCAGAGTCACGGTTTGAATCAACAGTACTGGCAGTCACCAAATTTGTTTGCTTTGGGTTATTTCTTCTTCTGAAGGCATTTGTTGATCTATTTGGACGATTCCGATTCGAGCTAGGTGTAGCTGACAATCGTGATTTACAATGTTGAGAAAAATGATTCGGCTTCCCACAGGTTTTACGAACTGCTTAATGATATCCCTTGTCCCATTCTTCCCAATCTCTCCGATTAGCATATTAACCCTCTCCTTTGAGTCTCCCCCTAACCACATGTCCTTCATTCTCCCATCCCTCTTCCCCATTATACTCCCAGTGAATCTCATTCTTTTAGGCTGATACTTTGGGCATTCTAGAAGAAAGTGTTCCAGGGTCTCCACCATGTCCATGTTACACATCTGGCACTCCCTTTCACCGTCTTTCCCAATTTTTCCCCTCAGGTCCAGGAATCGCGACCTCAGCTTGAACAACAGTGACCCCCCAAAGGTGCCATCAAGGTACTCTCCAAAACCTGGCTTCTCTTTATCACGCAGGCCACCCAAAGACCTCTTTGATTTGACCCCCTCTCGCCAATTACGGTTACAATCCTCCATGACCCTTTCTCTGGCGATTTTTTTACCCTGGTTTGCCCCAACGTCCAGGTCCGAGATCTCCAACAAGTAGTTCTCTACTAGCTCCCTCACTTGGACCATCCACCCCGTTTTGATATTTGAGTTGAAAATTCTCAGGAACATTGCTTTACACTAAAAAGTGTAATCCGTGTCCGTGTCGGAGAAAAAGTGTAGTCGGGAATTAAATTATCATTTTCTCATTTATTTGTTGGTTGTTTTCTATGAAATTTGGATGGTATACCCAGGGGACTATACGAAATATATATGCCAAAAGAGAAGTTTGTACGATGTTTATTTTACGATGTTAGAAGACATTTTCTCTTTCCACTTCACTAAAAAGTGCAGCTGACTCGGCGCCGCGTCAGCTAATTAATTAGCTTTCGCTGTATTGACACAGCGAGGCGGGCTGATTTTCCTGGTTCTTTTTATGATTATGAGGAGATTAGTGGGGTGTGGATGAAAGAAACAACGATTAATTAATTTTCAGTATTTTATTGGATAAATACAGGACATAATAGATATAGCATAGCACAAAGATAAAGAGATACAGCACAAACATGAACAAATAACAAACATATATATGAAAAGCAAATGTAAATTCACTTGGTATGTCGTTCCGAGTGTTTTGTGGTTAGATTCGCCTGCAGTAGATAAAATGTGTCGATCATGTTGTAAAACCACCCGAAATAAGCACAAGATTTTTTTTCACCTGCTTATTTATAATTCCAACATTTGACATCAAATAATGTCAAATGTCGCGATTATCAACAAATTTCGAGAAAATGTAGGAGAAGCACATGGTCAACTAGCAAAGTTTCAGCTCATGGACCATCAGGTGTGACCCGATGATCCATGAGCTGAAACTTTCCCAAGTGCTAAATATTTTAACATTTTCATCGAGTGGAAAAATACTTATTACATTGTGTACAGTTTAACATGTGAATAATGTTACAGTAACATCCGACCGTGGTGGTTGGATTACAACTAAATGTGTGTGTGTGTGTGTGGGGGGGGGGGGGGGGGGGGTAGATTTTTCCACCAGGCGATTTTGTACAATTCTCTACAAAGAAAGCACGTGAAGTGAAATTTCAGCTCAAGGACCACTGAATACAACATAAACCGATAATATGACACACGGCATCCGATCTCCCTGAAGGCTTGATGGATGACTCCCGGTTATTGAAAACTATACTGGTGGAGCTTTCTTCGCCTCTTTTTTGTAACCGCTATACCGTATTCAATATACCGGGGCCGCTACCAAACCGGCGTTGCTATTTGGTTTTCTTTTCTTCTCTTCCCTTCCCTTCCCTTCCCTTCAATTTGTCATTTCACAACAGCTGGCTCGCCCTAGTGTGGCGGGATTCAAACTTCTACCATAGAAAAGCCCAAACCAACGGGAGCTCTCTCTTTCTCTCTCTCTCTCTCTCTCTCTCTCTCTCTCTCTCTCTCTCTCTCTCTCTCTCTCTCTCTCTCTCTTTCTCTGTGGCGTTGAGGCATTGATTATTGACAATTTATCAGTCCCAATTTATACTACAGGAAACAGTAACCGCTCTCCCATCCCTTCATTCCTCGTGCGAGGCAATAGGAAAGCTAGGTCTATGTGATGCAGGTAAAATAAAGTTAACCGGGTCGCAAGGGATTTTGAAATCCCACATCGTCTCTGCGTGCCTTCAGTGTTCATGCAAATGGTAAAAAGCAATGAAAGAAAATCTATCAATCAAATCTACACCCCATAAATCTCCTTTTCATCATAAAAAGAACCAGGATAATCAGCCCGCATCACTGTTTCAACACAGCGAAAGTCAATCAATAAGCTAACACGGCGCGGAGTCAGCTACACTTTTTAGTGTGTTTGAAAGAGAAATTGTCTTCTAACATCGTAAAATAACATCATACAAACTTCTTTTTTGGCATATATATTTTGTATCGTCCCCTGAGTATACTTTCTAATCATAGAAAACAACCAACAAATAAATGAGAAAATGATAATTTAATTCCCGACTACACTTTTTCTCCGACACGGACTACACTTTTTAGTGTATCCCTTTTTTGTTCATGGAAGCTGTGCGGTCGTACTAAATACCGAGCAGAGCCGAGCAGTAGAAAAATAAGGCATATTAGGCAAAATTTCGGGCAAGTTGGGGTAAAATTGGATGATTTATAAACAGTACAGCATAATGCGCCATACGAAAACTTCAGCTCGGTATTTAGTAGGTTGAGCATAGAAATCCAATTAACACACAATCGCTGCTCGGTATTTAGTAGATTAGTGCGTGGGTTTTTTGGAGTTTTTTTCGCAAATAAATCATAAACTCCCCTCATCCTTTGCCCGGGCTTGGGACCGGCAGACTTAAGAGGGGTTTTTTTTCATTCATTTTTACTATTTGCCTTTTTGGCAGATTTATTCTGATTTCTTTTCAATGCATTGCTTTACTAGTTGGTGAACAAGCATTTTTTTAAGTTTTATTCTGCTTCTCTACCCCTGGATCTGATGTGTTCTTAACCTGCTGTTTTAACTCATTTCCATCATCGTGCGTACTGCCCTCCAGTATAGGGTAAGCAACACCTATTACCCCATCGCCTCACCCGGTATCCAAATCAGAAACATCAGGAATGACATGTACAACAGTTACTGGTGGCACTGCCTGAGATGGAGGAATCAGTGGCACGAAATGGTTAGGACTCCATGATATTTTGATGTATGAATCCTCACCTGCCCACAATATCGAAATCGACTCCTGCTTTGTGCCGTCCCTTGGCTTGAAAACTGTATTAAGAATTCTGATGTTTCCGTCAACTGGACCATTTTACACAGATTTCAGGGGTCATCCAATGACCGAAGCAGTAGCATGCATGGTCCACGCAGCAGAAGAATTGGCTGACAACAATGCAAAATGAATACATAAAGATGAGCAACCATATTATGCCCTTTATATTGCCTAATATGCCTTATCTTGCAATTGCTCGGCTCTGCTCGGTATTTAGTATGACCCAAGCTGTGGGTATGCTGGGCATCTCTCTGATGCCAACTGTCTTCGTCTGGCTCCCGATATTGGTGTTGGGCAACTGTTGTGTCTTGGTGCATCTCATCAATTTGTGGCCGATGCCGCTTTCCCCGCTGGGCCACATATCACCCGAGTACATCACACACAGAATAACCCAAACAGACAAGGCATGAACTATGTATTCAGCCAACAAAGGGTGTTCGTAGAGCACAGGATACGTGACTTGAAAGTTTATCGGGCAGTTGGTGGGAAATATAGAGGACAGTGATGCGCGAAAGATTACTGGAATGAAGAATGCAATAATGCAATAAATTAATATTACCACAAAAGGAATTTTTTTTATTCAACTTTTTTTTTTTTTTAAACTGATTGACATGATTGAGGTCCCAGCCCCTCTGGGCCACAGCTGCTCTCGGATACTGCCTTAGAACAATATCAGTGTCAGTACTTTCACTTGAAGTATTGCGAATTTCCTCTAAAGTTCCTAGCATACTTTGTTGCAACTGTCGCAGCGTGGTGTGAGTCGTAGAATTTACTGCACCTTGTCTTCTGTTTTCGTCCCCTGATATCGCGTGCGAGGAAGCCTGTTCCGAACTGTTACCTGTCACTGTTCCTTGAATGTTCGAAGTCCTCACACCGGACGCTTCCTGCTCCTCATCATTTTGTGCGGTAGCTAACTCTGGTGTTATGTTTGTACTCCCCGTATTCTGATCATCATCCCGTTCTTGGGAATTTTGCGTCGATGCCTCTGCGTTGTTGATATGTTGCAGATGTCGAGTGTCTTCATCGTCACGCATTAAATTACTGACAAAAAAATCTCGGTAAATTATATCGAATAATAATATTCATGCAAAGGGCTTCCGTGTTGGGCAGTCTTCATATAACGAGGGCCCCACACAGAAAGGTGTTATCTGTATTCATTTTATGAATGCAGGTACCACCTTTCTGCGTGGGACCCTCGATGGTTGTACATGTAGTAACTGGACTGTGATTTTCAGTCTTTTTTATGGCAGCATGCAGGACGGAGGGATGGAGGGGGGAGGGGGGCAAAGAAAAGATGACAACTTGATTCATCGTTGTATACTCGCCCAAAAAAGAAAGTGTGCATTGCAGAAATTGATTAAATTCCAAAAAAATAATTTCGTAGGTGTAAAGAGTGTTAACCTGCTCGTGAATAAGTTATATTGAACACAAAAACAGCTTTCCCCGTTAAAATTGCATTAACGTTAAATGACGTGCTGCACGTTTGTGAAAAGGCATGTTTTGCACGTGGAGAGTCTGAAAATTCATGCAGCAGTGTGAATCCTTGGGTATTTAAACACTAAAGTAAGGCCTTCCTATCGTTCACATTCAAACTTGCGCTGCTGTTAAAACGACTCCACATTAGCATGCCAAGATTAACAATGAATCAACGTCTCCTTGCTCTGGGTGTGATTAGAGCTGGCAGAACGCACAGAGAGGTTGCCCAGCATTTGAACTGCCACCGTAACACTGTAGACAGGCTAGTCCATCGACATGCACAACATGACGTTCGAGACCGATCCCGCTCCGGGAGACCCAGAGTTACCACCCCTGCACAAGATCGGTATATCCGTGTCGCCCATCTCCGGAACCGATAACAAACGGCAACGACGACAGCCAGGAACATCCCTAACCTGAGACGGATACATCCTCAAACAGTAATCAACCGGCTGAGAGAATGCGGCTTACGTCCTCGAAGACCTGCAATTCGTCCGATTTTGACGTTACGTCATTGTCGTGTTCGACTGCAGTGGTGTAGAGTAGGGTTAGGGTTAGCCTAACCTTAACCCTACCTAACCCTACCCTAATCCACTTCCATGCTAACTTGTTCGCTTCCATGAGGCGTAGATGCACAGCAGTAGTCGATGCAGACGGAGGTCATACCAGATACTGAGTGTGTGACTTTTGTGTTTGACCCTTAGTGTCTTTGTCTCTCCATGGCACCAAGAGTATTCGTCGTAGCGTAATGAAATTTCTCGTGTTGATCACAAATGGATTCATCCGTGATTGAATAAAATTTCCATGAATGAAAATGATATATATCTTTTATTAGTGTTATTTTTTAGCATGCACACTTTCTTTTTTGGGAGAGTATATTAATCACTCCGTTTCTTGTTTGGTGAACTTTCGAGATTAAATTTAAATTCGAATCTTTGGTGGGATTCCATTTGATTAAAACACTTTTTCGGGATGTTCGAAATTTAGAGTCCAAAATGGAATGAGGATGGTATTTCAGTAGTTTCTTGAACGATATCTGTCTGAAACATCGAGTTCAATCCTTAAAATCTAAACAAAGTACAGATTTTGGTTTATTATCGCGCTGTTCACCTGTTCGAGGTAGGCCTCACTCTGAGTGCTTGCCCAATAATTGTTTGGGTTGGGCTAATCGATATTTTCGCATGCAGGCTGCATGTTGAGAATATTGATTGGTCCATCCCACTGTTATCAAAAATGCCGCTAAATTCGAGTCGATTTGGTATTCAACTCATTCCGAGAATTTGGATTCGCAGAGTTCTAGTTGATCGTTGGTTGCATTATTCGTATATTTTAATAACTTTCGGAAATTTTCTTCGACGACCCTTCATGCGAGAAAGCAGCCGTTCGTCTGTGATTGTGCTGGCTGATGCCCTTTCTGTAAATAGCCTGAACTTCTTGAGGCAATGCTTCAAATATTCCGTCATTTACTACCGCTCTTCCTATAGCTTGGAGGTTCCCATTGTCTTTATGTTTCCTGTAAAGCTCTGCTTCGGTGTCCTGTAAATTAAAACCGCGAGGCATGGCTAACGTTTGATAACATTCAGTCAAAATCATTTCATTTTATAATGAATTCGGTGGGACGAAGCGTAAAAATCGTGAAATGGATGCGGCATAGAAGACAACATTTCCGTGCCGCAAGTTGTATGCAGTTTAACCCTTTTATCCAACGTAACTGTCAAAACCGGCCAGCGCTATACACGTAAATTGCTATTCAATCTTTTTTATATTTTAATTTTTTGCTTCCAAAAACATAGGTCATACGTCGCGCTCGTTCCAATGAGGGGGCTATAACCTATGTTTTGGCAGTAAAAATGAAAAATTTTAGTTACACGAGGATTTTTCACGAGTGTCGTCTGCTACTAGCGTAAGGAAAGGGGGTTAATTCATTGAAAGCAAGCGCCATGAAAAATAAATGAAGATTGCAGACGAACATGAAAAACGTGCACCTGAAACGCCCAAAAAAATTATTCGGCCTGATTGAAAACTCGTACTTCATCACAACAGCTGACCTTTCACGGTTCAGATCCTATATGTGGCACCGACTGCTATCAGACCGTTTTTGCCGTATAAGCCTGGTTTTATTACTCCCACGGAAAAATCTATTGGGGCATTTTACTTTAATCTTCCAAGCATGGTTGCCCGTGGCTTTGGAAATTAATCTCTTCCTCGAGCATCCCGATAGGGCTTTATCGGTTGTGTTTTTTTATCCGTTTTGGGATGAACGCTTGTGATTATGACACTATGACCAAACGGTCCGCCTGTAAAGTGGAACCACGCGTTACTTCCACTGGGGAATCGCTCATTCAGGTGTCTATACAGGGGTTAGCACTTTCTGATAAATAGAAATTACTGTCCCCTGGAACGCCGCCGTGGCAACGTCTCGGAGGGAGCGAATATTTATTTACCAGAGGGCGCTTGTCAACGGAGGGCCAAGGCTGGGGTTGATCAACTTTGCTGGGGACCTAAGATAATCTTTCACCGGGGACAGGGGATTTTCACTAGCTCACTTTTGTAGATCGCAATTGCTTATTCACGAGCCACAGAGTAGCGCCACGCTTTAATCAATTGCTTTCTACGGTAATGAACTAGCATGGGCCAATTTCTTGGCGGGGCTGAGGTTCCATCAATTCCTAGGGTACTCAGGGCTTCTTCATTAATAAGATAAAGACTATTAACAATCCAACAATTTTTATATATAAAATCTTCTATACTCTTATTTACAAATAGCCAACAAATCCTAAATAAATAATCCCAACCACAAATGAAATGAGTTTTGTGACTAGTCACTGAATCCCACCGAAAACAAGTACTAAAATATCATCTAAAATTAAATTGATTCCCAAATTTATATTCGTAGAGAAAGGTTGAAGCTGCGACAACTGGTAAGAAATCACGAGATCTTTCACTCAACCGCTCATGCGCGTATTTACCCTGTTGCGCCTACCACATTATGGGGAATTACCTTTAATACTAAATTTCACCCTTTAGAATGTCTTACCACCTACAATTCCTGCTAATAGTGCTTCTAACTCTCAATAATAGCAACTGTCTAATAACACAGATTCACTAATACACTTAAAGCTGTTAACTAATAACTATGTAACTACGACGTGTTATCACAACTAAATACTATAAACTAAATACTACATATACTCATCGATTCTTCTTCGGCGTCTCCCCTCGATGCAAATCATCAGATCGGGAATCCTGTCGTCCAAATGACGGCTTACCGGAACCACACAGAAACCTCAACTCTTTACTGCACCGCGTGAACTAACGATTATTCCATCCTAGCGAGTCTGTCTTGAAGTTAACTCGAGGGGTCTTATATAGGCGCGCGCATCACCTATCAAAAACTTGATTTGGACAAAGGTGCTAATTTAGAAAAGACGGCTTTGATGACTTGCATTGACATGAACTGACTTTTCAATAAGTTCTAATTTGGAATGCATTGTTTATACAGTCCCTGCATGACGGCGACTGAACAAAGAACGCTTTCCGAATACGGACTTAATTAAATTAATGCGCTTACCCCGTTTACTCACACTGATTATTAAAAACTTTCTTTCTTTCATTCATTCTAAACAACTCGAATTGTTTACATATTTTTAAATTTAGAATAAACTTAAAATAACAAGCCTGTGATAACACAGTAGTTAAGTTGCTGATGGCTCTGTGTCATGTTTTTATTGATCACCTTAGGGGGCATTGCTGCTTTTACTTTATCGACTTACGTCACACCATCAGTTGGGCTAGCTGTTGCTCTCACGATTCCCGGAGATGTAGGCTCTTCTGTGTTTGCCCCCTCCTTGGTGTGACCTCCGAGTCCTTTTTGTTATCGGTGCACAGTGAATTTTGGTTGTTTGTTTTTGTTCTCTTGACACACCTATCAGTTGTTGTGCAGAAGCCCTCTTCGTTTTCGACGTCCATCGTTTCATCATTTTCTAGAAACTCATTCGATAGTTTCCTTTACGACCGATTTTGGTTTGGTGATTTTTTCTGTCGCTGCAATTAGGGAAGTTCAGTATAATTTGGGTATAATTTATTTTCAACTGCGTCAGCAGGGGAAACTGTAGCTGTGTTGGCGGTTTCTTTCACTGTGGAGCCCAGCCAGTTAACCTGGCTGTGGGTAATTAGGTCTGAGCCTTGTGTAGATATCCTTCTGGTGAGCCGACGGAAGCAAGTCTTCTTATTTCTGTGGCGACGTCAATAAATGGTGAACCAGGAAAAGGAGTAGTGTAGTCCCCCTTGCGCGGTTCAGATCTCAGAACTCCATAGAACTCCCTTTTCCAGTTCTCTTTTCAATTTGGCCTTTTCTTTATCTGCTAGTAGTATAGCTCGCACGTTTGGAGCCCTATTGGCAGGACCTCGGTGCAGGACCTCGGAAGTGACGTCATGTCACGTGACGTAGTGGCGCCATGTTGTGTTGTCATGGTAACCCGCGCGAGCGGCCATCTTGTGACGTCATCCCCATAGTGATACGTGGTGTGAGTGTGCAGCGCGTGTTGTTAGGGTGATACGTGTTTCCGTCGTCCATTTTGTATACTGGAGGCCGCCATTTTGGTTTCTATGGTAGCACGTGGTTGTTGTGACCCACAACCTTCTAACAAGACAGGGTATGTTCGGAGGATGTGTTCCTTTGCAGAAGAGTAAATCCCCGATTCGTAGAATTGCCACAAACAACTCGACAATCCCTCCAAATCACCAAAATCCACCCAAAATCACCGAAATTGACTTTATTTCCCCAATTTATCGGTGTAGCACGTAGTGCTATAGTACCAAGGGGGTACCAGGGTTGTGTTCCTTTGTACAGGAGTAATTTCCCGATTCGCAGAATTACCACAAACAACCCAACAACTTTTACTATTTCGAATTCTTTCAGATTTCTCTGCTTCTATCTATATATGCAATAGTTTTCCTCTACCTGGCCATGTTCCTTTGTTCTGGAGTATACTCCAGTAGCGTAGAAGGACCTGTCAACTGGAACAGCTTACCTTATTATTGCTATATTTAGCAATTTCTGGTCTATTCTTGTTAGTTCTGACCCTATTCCGTGTACTCTTGTTGTTTCATTTATCTAGATTATAACTAACCAATCAGATTGCTTCATCCCCCGTAATCTCTATGCAGAGTTATCTCCCCTTATTACAACGAAGTCGTATCCGATTTTCATCACCTCTATACCCAATGGCCATATCCCATGGAATCCCATTTTTGGGAAACACCCGTGGCTATGGAATCCTTTTTTTTGTCGTATGAGGGCTATGTAAAAGCCCTCAATGAGTCCTCATTTATTATCCCTCATACCCTCATTGAATTTTGAGGTTATGAGGACCTTGAAAAATCCCACAATGAGATATAATTTACTACGACTCTTAGCCTCATTTCAATATTTGAGGACACCTATAGTCTGGTATTGTATTATTCGAGGATACCTTTAGGAGAATCCCTTTTTGTCGTATGAGGCCATGAGGGCTATGTAAAAGCCCTCAATGAGTCCTCATTTATTATCCCTCATAGCTTCATTGAATTTTGAGGTTATGAGGACCATTAAAAATCCCTCATTGGGGGATTTTTAATACGACTCTTATCCTCATTTCAGAAAAAAAGGATTCCACAAATGGGATTCCTAAAAAGGGATTCCGCAAATGGGATTCCTTCTGGAGAATCCCTTTTTTGTCAAATGAGGATAAGAGTCGTAGTAAATTAGACCTCATTGAGGGATTTTTAATACGACTCTTATCCTCATTTCAGAAAATGGGATTCCTAAAAAGGGATTCCACAAATGGGATTCCGTTTCCATCTTGTCGCCAAAGCTCCAAGGCCACTACTGGCTATGGTCTATCTGTCCTACCACCAGATTCTACAGCAGGCTTGTTCCATTGCGGCCTTGTACCAGTACTATTGACTAAACTACCATCCATTAATATTGACTTGTACCACTACTTCCTAGCTATACCTTCGCCCAGGCCTTCAAAATGTTCCATCAGTGTATACATATAAGGCATTCCGGAACACATCCTCCGAACATACTCCTGTCTTGTTAGAAGGTTTTGGGTCACATAGCAACCACGTGCTACCATATAAACCAAAATGGCGGCCTCCAGTATACAAAATGGACGACGGAAACACGTATCACCCTAACATCACGCGCTGCGCATGCGCACTCACACCACGCATCACTATGGGGATGACGTCACAAGATGTCCGCTCGCGGGGGTTACCATGACAACACAACATGGCGCCACTACGTCACGTGACATGACGTCACTTCCGAGGTCCTGCACCGAAGTCCTGCCAATAGGGCCCCAAACGTGTGAGCTATACTACTGCTTCTGAGCTTCAAGCTCCGACAGTAAACCTTCTATTGTGTCATTCAGTCTGGCAATTTCCTTCTGGAAGCCAGACATCATCTACAACGACGATGCCGTGTTAGTGGAACTTCCACTGTTGCTGACACTGTCAGAATAAAGGACAGACTTGTTTATCATAGCTTGACTTTGTTTATCCATTGTTTATTTTTTGTATACTTCGTAAATTTATTATTAGGTTATTAAAGAATTTAATTTAATTGTATTGACTTAAATATTAGTTTTTAGCGGAAAATGCAGATAGAAATAGCAAGTGAAACAAGAGGCCCCAGGGGGGCCAGAGGGCGCTCACCTGACATGGTAGTCTAAATATCAAACCAGGGACTTCAATATTCAATATATTCATTATTCAATATTTTATTTCACAGCATACATATACAAAGGAAAGAAACAAGGTTACAAAAACAAACAAAGGTAGATGTACAAATGTATACTGTGGGGAATGACATAGCCTTATGACTGTCTTCCTGTTATCCCCTAGACAATAAAAAAATGACTAAACAGCAAAATGGCAAATGATGGACTCAAGTAAGGCAAATCTTGACAGCAGGTAGTACATTGTTTTTTGTTAATATTGTATTGATATGTATTGATTATTAGTTCATTGTGGATCAAACTTCCAGATGTTCTGACTCTGGTTATTTAGATCTGTGGATTGTGGATTAACCGTGTTTTAACCGTATTTTAACCGTATTTCTGAATCAATGAAGTAAATAAGCGTCGTTGGTAAACCATTATAATAATCGCACGCTAAAGGAGTGAAGTAAATGACCATAGGTGACAGTATCAACCTGGTTATCTGCTTGCTGGGAGAAAAGAGGAGAATATGGTAACACCGAGAGTCGTAACTAGCCGAGGCAGTCGGGACATCTTGGGTTTGAAAAGAGGAGAATATGATAACACCGAGAGTCGTAACTAGCCGAGGCAGTCGGGACATCTTGGGTTTGAACAGCTGATATTGGCGATATAAGTATTCAGATATTGTTCAGTTAATATTTTTTTAAAAGATGTTCGGGTAAGGGTTTTTATCGTTGTATCAAGGTCATTCCACAGTTTAGGAAACGAAAAATATGGAAGTGCGGCTGAGAACTGAGTGCGAGGTTTATGGTTGTTTAGGCTTCCACATTGCCTCGTAGTCATGCCCGAGGGATTCCAGTACACTTGAAACGTATCATTGAAACTGACGGGGAGATTGTTCTGCGACCAGTCGTGCATAAATAAAAGTGAATGTAATTTGTACAGATCGTTAAATTTAAGAATTTTTAAACGTTTGAACAGCGGGTCCGTATGTGAGTTGAACTTTTTGTTCGCTATGATACGTACAGCTTTCTTTTGTAAGTTTAAAATTTGTTTTGTAGCTGTTGCGTTGCCCCATATTTGAATACCATAAATTAAGTGGCTTTGAATTAAAGTGAAATAGAGTAGACGTAGTGTCTCGGGTGGTAGAAAATTCTTGGCTCTATTCAAAATATAAATTGCTCTGGATATTTTTGTACAGAGTGTAGATACATGGTGATGAAATTTAAGGTTCTCGTCCATTTTGATTCCTAGAAATTTTATGAATTTGACTTGAATAAGCTGCATACGCCCCTCATAAGAAAAGCATATACCAACCAGATGAAGCGATTGTTCCCACGCAATACGCAGGATTTTCCTTCTACCTCAGTTCCTGCACTTTTACGTCCCAAAATTGAGATAAACGCATAAAGAACAGATTTTGGGGGGATTTTTCTTCCGAAACTTTCGAAGTCCGAAACAAAATATTAAGAAACTAAATTTTTTTTTCTTCTTCTTAAAATTTACCAAAACGCATAAAAAACCAAAAAACTAATTTCTGGATTTTGGTCCAAAATTGTCCAAGTCCCACCCGGACCCCAAACTGTTTTTGTCTTAAAATTGACCGAAACGCATAAAAAAACCAAAAAACTCATTTCCGGATTTTGGTCAAAAATTTCGGAGTCCGGACCGGGACCCCAAATTTTCAGCCTAAATATGGACCCAGGGACTTGGCTTGAACGGACTTGAATCTCAACCACCCCCCCCCCCCCCGCCCCACCCCCAAGGATGCTGCTCCTTATATATGGGAGGAGTTGTTCGTAATAATGTTCAAAGAAACCGTGAAAAACATAAGATTATCTCACCAAGGACAATTACAGTCCACACAAAAGGTTTACGGGTTCCAAGAAACTAAAAATAAACAGTATATGATCGCATAATCAAGTGAGATTAAATCAATCAAGCTTTAGTAGCACTGTAAAAACGCTGTATGAGTATCTCATCAGAGGCAAGAACTTTGATCACTACTTCAGTAGAATATTTAAAACCAAAATTTTTAAATTGAGCTGTGTCAAAGATCATCCAAGAGGAAGTATATCATTTCGGGTTTGCATGTCGGAATTGGTGCATATTGTCATTCTATTATTCAATACAGTGGGTTTTATACAATGGATTTTATATTTCATTATTCATTATGGAACGGTCTTGTGCTTAATATGCTACTCAAAGTTTGCTAAGCACCAAGTATATCCAACTACCTGTTTTACGTTTTAGTTGAAATATTGTAATGAAAAGTGTATATATTTTTTATTTAATTATGTCTTTAATGATTTATGTACAAAAATTAAGATTTTATTTGTGTTTGACATTATGTTTTAGCTTTTGAATACGATAACCAAAGAAAATGGATATTATTGGTAAAAGAGGAAATTTTTCAATTTGCCAAAAAGTTGACGGAGCGAACTGGTATGGGTTCATTATCGATTATGAGATTCATTACTGTTAATTACAGCTTGACAACGCCTTCTCATGCTCCTAATAAGGTTCCTGGTGGTCCTCTGTGGGATGTGGTTCCATTCTTGGATCAGCATGGCACCAAGCTCCTGGGCACTTTTTGGCTGGGCTGGACGGTCTGAAATTGCAAGCTGCAACTCATTCAAGACATGTTCGATTGGATTGAGGTGAGGTCAGGGGATCTTGCTGGCCAGTCCATACGCTCAATCCCCTCCCTCTGTCGGTACTCCCCGGCAACAGGGGTAACATTAGGACGGGCATTATCGTCCATCACAAACTGCACCTGCATAAATCTTCCATCAGAATGAATCTATCACCCACTGCACCTGCATACAATCTGACGTGGACATCCAGGATCTCATCAATATACCGCTGTGCACTCAATGTACCACGTTCAAGGACACAGAGCTCTGTACAGACATCCCTCCTGATGCCACCCAGACCATGATTGATCCTCCACCATAGCGGTCATACTCAGCAAGGATGGCTGAATGGAATCGCTCTCCTGGTCTTCTCCATGCTCTAGAACGCCTATCCGTGTAGTCTAGGCAGTACCTTGACTCATCTGTAAAAAGGACAGGTCGACAATCTTCTCTGTTCCATCCAACGTGGTCCGTGGTCCATTCATATCGTGCCTGGCGGTGGTTCTGAGACAGCGGAATGCAAATACATGGTCTTCTCGCTCGGAGACCACCTTCGTGTAATCTTGCCCGGATAGTCGGCGTCGAAACATTTACCCCGGATGCATTCTGAAGGTCACTGCGAAGCTGGGTTGCTGTGGCAAAGCGGTTCCTATGGGCCTGAATGATCAAAAACCTTCTTCAGCTGCTGGTGTTGCCCTGTCTCTGCCAAAACCATGCCGTCTTACTGGTGTGCCATACTGCTCAAATCTTGCCCAGGCTCGGTGATCACCGTATGGTGCACACCAAGGGCTTCACCAACCTGACGATGAGTAGCCCCTTGCTCCACCATCTCTACAGCCCGCCACATTTCTGCTTCAGACAAATGTCTTCTTACATTTGCATTTGCCATATTCAATCATTAAATCACAAGGGTTTGTGTTGAAATGAAGATTGAATACCCTACACATGTCATGTACATGTAGACAGTACACGAAAACATCATGAAAATGAAGGGGTACATGCTTTCCATAACTGTCACGAAAAGTTTGCCTGTCAAGAGAGCTAATGTGAACACTGGGGACCATCTCAATACATTCCTCAATCATATCCACCAAAAATATCGCAAATATGTCACAAGAAAATTTCACAATGATGTGTCGGATATTTGGTGCTTAGCAAACTTTGTGTAGTATATATTTCAACTTTAGGAATAAAGGTAGGTACGCCGTATATATTATTCGTTAAAAAAATATTCTGGAAAACCTCCTAATATACAAAAAAAAAACAACAAAATGAAACGTGTCTTTCAATTCCTCGTGGATAATAGCCTTCTAACGGATTTGAAGTCTGTCTTTATGCCGGGTGATAGCAGTGTCTGCCAATTAATTGACCTAGATCATAACATAAGAGTTGCATTAGATGACTGTAAGGAAGTCCGTTTTGTTTTTTGTGATATAAGTAAGGCTTTTGACAGAGTGTGGCACGCCGCCTTATTTATAAGCTTAATGCAATTGGAATAATGGGTCGTTTACTGTCTTGGTTTGAGAATTACCTAAAAGGGCGATGACAGGTAGTTGTAGTTAATGGCCAAACTTCATCAAATGTAGTTATCCCATCAGGGGTACCACAAGGATTGGTCCTTGTTGCCTTGCTGTTTAATATATATACAAGAGCAACGCTAACGCGTGTGCTGATGCCCCCGAAGGTAGCAAAGTTGGACTTGCATGCAAATAAATAACTTCTGAATGTTTGAAGAGAATTGGTTCATCCAAACAACTTTGAATGAACGGAATTAAAAAACACTATGATTCTTGTGTCATCCATATTTATATGAATATATCGATATGTAGTAGGTTAAAATGACATGCAAACCTGCCCCGCAAACACTGGGTAGTACAGAAATAGTGGACTAGAAAAAATTGGGATAGTGGACTAAAAAAATTTGGGCAGCACTTCCCCTATAAGACACTGGTCAGTAAGAATAAAGCTGAAATTGGCATCCATATTTATATGGTTATATCGATATGTAGTAGGTTAAAATGACATGCAACCTCACCACCAAGCACTGGGCAGCACAGAAATAGTGGACTGAAAAGAATTGGGTAGCACTTCCGACATAGGCACTGGCCAGTACGAATAAAGCTGAAATTGGCATCCATATTTGTATGGTTATATTGATATGTAGTTTGAAATGACATGCAACCTGCCATGCAAGCACTGGGCAGTACAGAAATAGTGGACTAAAAACAAATCGGGCAGCACTTGCCCTTTAGGCACTGGGCAGTAAGAATAAAGCTGGAATTGGGAAAGTTGTGATTTTTTAATTCAAAAATAGGCATAACTCTTGCAAGAATGGTCGGAGTGAAGCTCCAAATCGAACTTGACCTGTATTTTGACATTAGTAATAAGCATATAAAATTTGGAATCGATTGGTGCGGTGATACGATTTTAAATGGTCTGGAACCAAAATCACGATAATTCTTGTGTCATCCATATTTATATGGATATATTGATAGGTGGAGGTTAAAATGTTATGCAACCTCCCCTGCAAGCACTGGACTGCAGAAAAATAATGAACTAAAAAACAAATTGGGCAGCACTTTGCCCTATAGGCTATGGTACAATTTACCTTAGTCAGAAACAGAGGCCAAAAACAAACAGGGGCCATAACTCTACCGAACATGAATGGACGAAACTCTAGGTACGAGGGCATCCGCAAAAAATTTTCTTGGGCATAATAAACGATATCATTGACAACATCCAACCGAATATTAGGCTATACGCCGATGGCGCTTCACTGTCTTTGATAGTGGAAACCCCATATTTGGCAAATGAAATTATGAACGCAGATCTTGTAGAAATTGGGAACTGTACCAAAAAATGGCAGGTAAATTTCAGTCCTGAAAAAACAGTTGCCCTAAGCATTTCATGTGCAACTGCCCCGATTCCAAAACCACAGTTATTCTTACTGGATAAAGTTATCGAAGAAGTTTCTTATCATAAACATCTAGGACTTATTTTTCAAAGCTCAGGTTCTTGGGACATAAAAGTCGACAGTATAGTCAACAAAGCAAGTCCCATGGTTAATTGTTTTCAGAGCTTAAAATACAGATTATTGCGCTCGGCCCTAACCATCCTGTACACCCATTTTATACGCCCTTTATTCGACTGTGCCAATGTGATATGGGACAATTGCACAGATGAGAAATCATACACTTTAGAGAATCTCCAACTAGACGCACTTCACACAATTTACGGCGCTACCCGCTGTACCAGGTACCAATTACTTTATAGAGAAACCGGTTGCTTCGTCCCTCTGAAAACACGACAAACCTGACACAAGTTATTGTTTTTCTACAAAATGAAACATCGTACTGTAGCACAGAGGTCCGCATATTCCCCCAGAAATGATGAACAAATTTGTAACGTATTTTGTAGAACAAAAAAAAAATTCAGATTCATTTCTACCATCGGCAATTCGGCTGTGGAACGAACTAGGATCCGAATCGCGCAGTTGTGACGCACCACGAGCTTTTAAACGTATATTAAAACGTGATGACTGGACCGTCCCGCAGTACTACCTATCTGGATCAAGAGTAGGCCAGAGACATCACGCGAAATTGCATTTGGGTTGTAACCATCTAAACGCTCACAAATTTGATAGATTTCTTATTGATGACCCGAAATGTGAATGCGGTTTTTGGATATGAAAGCACGGAACATTTCGTTTTAAATTGCCAACTTTGCATAGCCCAACGAAATACTCTTGTGAACAATTTGAATATTTTTAAATTCCATTTTATTCGGCGACCCACTGGCATCGGATAGGGATAACAACGGTATGTATTTGGCCTTCCAGCAATGTATAATCGACACCGAGAGATTCAGTAATCGGCGGTGATGAGCGGGTGAGGTTGAAGATGATAAATCACAAACATCACCAGCAGATACTGAAGCTCTCGGTGCTACCTCTTTCTTGGTGCCTGCTAAAATCCCATTCCACAAAATGGGCAGCCTTAAAGGGTGTTACTTTCTACATGTTGGAAAATTTTGCCTATTAAGACAACACAATGTTAATCTGTAATAACAGGAAATATGTTCAGTAGATATCCACCTGGACGTTCAACTTTACCAAGGAGTTAAGTTTAACGTATTTATTACGCTTTTCCAAACCCAGTTTCGGAAAGACTTGTTATTCTTCTTTTTCGAACATTTTCATCATTTTTTTTTTATTTTTGGGCTTTCCCAAACCCATAATGTTATCTGTGTTCGTGAGTGCAATTGGAGTGGCTTCTCCCGGAAATTCCGACGGAATACACTGCAATGGGCAAAAAAGCAGAACTCTTGAACACCAAGTTTAAATCTGTTTGTACAGAAGAGGACACAACATGCTTTCCCAACAAAAATAATTTCCAACTGTGCTAGATTAAAAAATTTCGGAGGACGGAGTTCTGTGCCTGCTCTTGAAAATGAACCCACATAAAGCTACTGGACCAGATGAGATACCAGTTGTGTTCCTAAAGCTTCATGCTTATGACATATCTCCGATCCTTACCCACATCTTTGAAAGATCAATTAATAGTGGCGAAGTTCCAGAACACTGGAGGAGAGCTTCGATAATACCACTCTACAAAAAGAGGGATAAGCATAGTGCTTCCAACTGCTGACCAGTCTCTTTAACATCCATAACATGTAAGTTGCTGGAACATATTGATAGCTCAGCCATGGACCACTTCGACAGAAGCAAACTACATTCTGACTGATGAACAACATGGGTTCCGCCAAAACAGATCATGTGAGACCCAGCTGCTGATCACGATCGGCGCGATAGCCAAAGGTATGTCTGAGGATGAGAAGAAGATTGACGTGATTCTGCCCGACGTCGCTAAAGCATTCGACAAAGTGCCACACCGAAGATTACTCGAGAAACTACACTACTCTGGAACCAGGAACTGCATATGTGAGACCCAGCTAGCTGCTGATCACGATCGACGCGATAGCCAAAGGTTTGTCCGAGGAAGAGAAGAAGATTGAGGTGATTCTGCTCGACATCGCTAAAGCATTCGACAAAGTGCCACACCGAAGATTACTCGAGAAACTACACTACTCTGGAACCAGGAACTACATACTCCATTGGATCGAAGACTTTTTGACCGACCGCACACAACAGGTTTTACTGGAAGGCATTAAATCATCTAAAGTTAAATCTGATTACAACCAGGAACTGTTTTTGGGCCCCTTTTGTTCCTTACCTTCATAAACTACATACCAGATTATACCACCTCAAATAAAACTCTTCACGGATG
Source organism: Pictodentalium vernedei (assembly GCA_031216915.1). Taxonomy (NCBI): domain Eukaryota; kingdom Metazoa; phylum Mollusca; class Scaphopoda; order Dentaliida; family Dentaliidae; genus Pictodentalium; species Pictodentalium vernedei. The sequence goes on from CM062295.1 coordinate 163,639,781, forward strand.
ATTGTCTCTTATTCCGGCAAGTAATGTGCAAAAATGATGCCGCGATGCTTCAGAAACATTTGGAAAACCTCCAAGAATGGGAAAGAAAATGGCAGATTACTTTCCATCCTGAAAAAGCTCTGTAATGCAATTCACCAACAAATGCCGGACCAAAAAGACCCCATACAAATTACACAACCACATCCTCAGCACAGAACAACAGAGCATATACCTTTGAGTGACATTACACCACCAACTCAATTGGGGCTCCCCACATTTCAAACATTTCAGCCAAAGCTAACAGAACACTTGGATTCCTTCGGAGAAATATCAGACAATGCAAGAAACCGCATAAAAGACATTAGTTCGACCCATACTGGAGTACGCCAGCACTGTATGGGATCCCTATACAGAGGCACTTACCACCCTGATTGAATCTACGCAGAGAAGAGCAGCAAGATTTGTAACCAAGAACTACTGGGACAGAATACCAGGGTCAATGACACCTATGCTGGGTGAACTGGGCTGGGAAGACCTGAAGCTGAGAGGAACGAATGCTAGACTATCCATGATAAGATTACAAGAAGCTGACACCCGGAAAGAGGTTTACCTTAAAGAGGGTGATAGCCGCACCTGGCGTGGGGGGCACAAATGTCATCAAATAAAATACCAGCCAGAATTGACTTGTATGCGGAGTCATCCCCCTCCCCCCCCCCCCCCCTCGAACGATACCACAGTGGAACAAACTGCCAGAATGGCTCTGCGGTGACATTGGAGTTCCATCAGATTCTGGATTCAGGAGGGGCTTAGATAGCAGCAGTTCCACCCATGCTGCCTTATAGGTCCCGGTGGCTAAAAAGAGGTAATTGTATACAAACTACATCTGTTTTAATCTGTATATACACGCCAAGAATATTTTAACCTGTTTCTAACGTACATGGGCAGAACATTAAATCACACATGTATGGGTCATGTTCTGTAACTGGAAGAAGAAGAAGGCCACTAAACACCTGGCGAACACAACGAATGTCGCCTTATTCGGACCCTGTAACTGTACCTTTACTCGGACACGACGCGGACGGTCTCTGGACGTTTTGTACCCAGGACGTATTATGACCAGAACTTTTTGTACCAGGGCGTTTTGTACCCAGTTGGTCGTTTTGTACCCAAATCGCTGGGCGTTTTCTACCCAAACTGTTGGACGTTTTGTACCCATCATTGGATGTTTTGTACCCAAATGTTGGAGGTTTTGTACCTTCCATTGGCCGTTTTGTACCCAGCCAGGTATGTTTTGCTGATGGATATTACATCATAAAATTATAACAGAATGGGTTTGGGAGAAATAAATAAGAGGATTGGTGTATAAGTACGGCAACGTTATTAAAACAAATAGATCAGCACATGTAAAACAAATATTAAAATTCATCATTTTTATATCATATTTTATTCATTTATACAAGAGATATAAAAAGGGCAGATACATTAACCTTTAAAATTGCAGTTACCGGGCCTGTCAAATGGGGATTTATGATTAAAATAAACAATGAAACAGGGCTGATTTTCGATAAAGATATTTATATAACCCGTTAATTGTTTTGATAGAGTTTATTCGCCCCCAATCTATCTAACGATGAATGCGTTGTAGAAATGGGTTTTTTTTTTATCGAAAATTAACCTAGTTAAGGTATCTATTTTAAATCACAAATCCCGATTTTAGGGTCCGTTTAGCACTTTAATACATATATTTCTATAAAATAAGACATGGTTATACAATACAAAAATTCTAATTCTGTACAATAAAGAGTAAAGTTTACCACAATATTTGAGCAGAGTTTGTGGATAACTGAATGAATATCGTATGATGAATCAACGGTTTCACGCGCCGAAGGCGCGCAGGAACACTTTGGCACAAGTCACTTTCGACCCTCTCCAACTGTAAGATATTATTTCGTGCACCATGTCCGAGCGCGTGAAAGGGGGAAAAGGAAAAGAAAAGGGGTACAAAACCTCCAATATTTGGGTACAAAACCCCCAATGATGGGTACACAACGACCAGCAGTTTGAGTACAAAACGTCCTGGTACAAATCGTCCTGGGTACAACCTACCACATACCCGACGGGCTACACTTTTTAATGTGTCCCTCCTATCACTCAATAAATATCCAAATAAAAATATCGTGAATAACTCAACTGGAGAAACAAGATGGCCTAGAATACCAAAATGTTAAACTCGTTAATTTTCAAATTCCTTTGTATACCATGGTGTTTTGGGACAATACCATGTTACTTTTTAAACTGGTTGAGTGCTAGGAGCCACTAACATGGATCTATTGGAAGGTGCTGACTGACACTTTTGTGGCATTACACTCTATGCATCAGGTTGTTTGACCAACACTAAAAAAATGTTAAGATAAATTGCTTTGTTATAGTGCCGTAATGCAGATTGCGGAAGCTTATCAACCACTAAGTAGAAAGGGCCTACCCCCCCCCCCCCAACAAACCTCCTCACGCCTGCTGACCTCCGAACAAGATAATATCACCACGACCCATATGTCTTCAAACAGGCCCAAACTGCCCGGGGCTCCTATAAATACCCATTGGAATCGCACGCCAATGTCAACTGTGACAGTGGATACACTGATACAGTGGATGCATTCAAATCTGCCATCCCTGTATCCCTATTGTTACACTTGAAAATCTAACACTTAACACCAACAGCTGTACATAGTTTTGTCCTATTTTCCAAATAACCAAATAACAAAAAATGAAATAAATTAATTAAAAATTAAAAAAAAAGAAAAAAAGGCTTCCCAGCACGTGGGATATAATCATCAATTGTGATGGCTTGCCATTATCAGTAGAAGTGGTAACGCCATAAGTTAAATATCTCCAATGAGTTCCCAGTTTATAGTGAAATGATGGGAATGAGTTCAGTAAAGTAGGTCTGGTCACCAATTTATTTATTTATTTATTTATTTATTTATTTATTTATTTATTTTTATTTATTTATTTATTTATTTATTTATTTATTTATTTATTTATTTATTGGGTTTTAACGACATTTTCGACTGCCAGGGTCATCTCAAGTCAGACAACTTTACAGGTGGAGGAAACCGGAGAGAGCCACCGAACAGTAAAAATCAACAGTACTGAACTAACAAGGATTGGTAATGACAGACATGAGAACTTCGTCAAATTCTCAGGTGTATACATAGACGAAACTCTTAACTTTAAATACCACGTAGAAAGGATATGCTCTAAAATTGCTAATGCCACATCGTCGCCTGAGAGCTAGAATGTCCTATGTCCCCTATGGGACATAGGACATTCTAGCACTCAGACGACGACATAATGCATTGGAAAATTTAAGCATGTGCTTCCATCTGATGCCCTAAAAGTCTCTACTATACCCTCGATCGTACACAGTCACCTATTTTATGCTGTGCCCATATGGGGTCATGTCTCATCAGCTGGAAAATAAATCGATTAGAAAAACGAGCAATCCGTACCAGAAATAATAAAAAAATATAATAGTCACACGAACCCACTATTTAAAGAAAACAAAATTCGAAAATTTACAGATATTTATAAACTGTGTGTAAATGATTTTATGTTTGATTGGCACACCCAATTTTTCGCTTAAACGCCAACACCTAATATGTTAACCAGACATTACGTTGGGACGCTGGTTATTAACTGGTGAGGGCTAGTTTACATGTATTTTTTAGGACTAGATATTTTAATTAAAATTTGTTATGTTTGAGTTTGTTAAGTGTCCCCAATTACTCTCTAATAGTTTGTAATAAAACGAACTTATACAAACAAAACACTTATGCATTTGATTGAATAGGAAATGATAGTAGGGATAATGTTGGCTTTTACTGTGGTAACTTGGTTACTAACTGGTCGAGGGTCAGGTCATCTCGATGGTCGAAATTTGTTATTCAAAGTTTGTTCTGTTTCAAACTGTAGGAGAGTACTACTAGGTACTCGCCAGTAGTTTGCAACAGGGCGAACTTACACAATCACATTATTTTTTGCATTCGACTGAATAAGAAGCATGAATAAAGATAATGTTGTTAGGGTTGATGTGTAACCTAGAGGACACTCTCCAATAGTTAGTAATAGGGCAAACTATGTAAACATAATATTTTTGTATTTGACTGAATAGGAAAAAGAGTAACGATAATGCCGGCGTTTTCGTTGGAACTCTGGTTACCAGCTGGCCAGGGCTAGTTTAATTTAAAATGTGAATTTGTTTCGTTTGAAATTGTTGGAGAGTGTCCTCGGATAGACTCCGACAGTTTTTAACAAAGCGACATCATATGACCAATTATTTTTTGCATTGGCCGAATTGAAAATATGACTATATGAGTATGGATAATGTTGGCCTTTATTCTGGTCCTCTGGTTATCAACTTGTGAAGGATAGATTAATTTTGATAGCCTAAATTTGAATTGTGAATGAACAGATATTCTAACAGATACTGTAACCCTGACGTCATATATTGAGATAATAGAAGGTTCCCTGTTTGTCATTATTTTCACATATAGCTTGGTGTAATTAATAAAAGTTTTCCCTGTATTCAACCTGTGGTGGTGGTTAATGATAATCTCTTCATCTTCTCCTAAAATCTCATTGGGCAGTTATGGCACCTTTCTCTGTTGCCACCAAACTATAGTTTATCATATGGATGAAATGTAGTTTGTTGAAACAGAACAGCCTTCTTATACAGTTTACTGGAGAGCGTACATGGATCTCTCATGTGAAAAGCAAATGAACAGATACTCAAACAGATATTGAAATATTGACGTTTCAAACTTGTTAGTAGAAGCTTTCAAGCATACAGGATGGTATTACAGAAGGCTTTCTTGAACCAAGCAATCTGATGTTTAGTGACAAATTACATATCTCCTCTCCGTAGCTCATGGGGGTAGAAAACTAATTCTACGTTGTCATTAACAACATAGACAATAAACATAGTGTGTTTTTATATCTGTGTTATACAACGAGTTGAAATATGGTTTATTTTTCGAGGCTTCGCCGAGAAAAAATAAACCATATTTCAACGAGTTGTATAACACAGATATAAAAAACACACTATATGTTTATTGTTTTTATCTGATAACAAACAGACACCCGTCTCGTGCGTCTACCCGACTTATATATGCTTCCCACGGGCCTCCAAAGAAAACCAGTCTACGAGACAAAAGAAATAGGACAAGACGCATAGAGTTGTGTCCCCTTACATTACAAAATCGATGACGGCGATTGTAAAGTGCGATTGCACTTCTTGCATCATGTAGCTGCGCTGGAACAAAATAAATTTCAACTATTTTATTAACAGTAACAAAACGGTGTTTCAATAGAGTTATTCTTTTTTTGACATAGTTCCAGTTTTCTTCCGTGTTTTATGCTGTAGTCCCAATATAACAAATAATTTTGCGCTTGTTTACAATTTTTACGAAGTGTTTTTTTTTTCAGGTAGAGCAGGCGAACGTTTAATTAGCGCAGTTCCGCGAGTACTTTTGATCGAGGCCGTGACTATAAATAGTTCGCAATCGCCGCATACTAATTACTATTAACATTCAAGTAATTTCTACAATGTTTTGAAGCAAAATTTTAGGTTGCCTTTATTGAAGCAAAATAATAAGAAATGACACCATCAGAGGATTTTGCCAAAGTGCAATAAGCGTACAAATTAAAACCTGCCCTGTGATATAACGATATTTCATGAATGAATGAATGAAAATGGAATGAAAGAGGTCAGAGGTCGTTCGCATAAATTATAATTATATACAACACCCGTTGTATATACTTCAAGTATATACAACGGTTGTTATACTCTATGGTTATCAGATAAAATATTTTATATAGACACAAGGATAGCTTGTTGAAAGAAATCTGTTTTCTCGCATTTCATTAGAGAACAGTGGCGGCGCCAGAAATTTTTTTGTGGGGGCAACTAGGGGGCAGGCTCCCATGAAGGGGGGCAAATACGTAAAGGATCATATCATTACTTTGTTATGAGGTAGTCCAAACTTGGACCCAAAGTCCGTAATATACTTTTTTGGTTTGGTACGTCCTGTGGACGTACCAAACCAAAAAATTATATTACGGACTTTGGGTCCAAGTTTCGACTAAATGTAATGGTAATTAGCGGTCCCTCCTTTCAAAAAATCCTGGATCCGCGTCTGGTGGGTCTATGCGTGAGAGAGAGAGAGGAGAGAGGAGAGAGAGAGAGAGAGGAGAGAGAGAGAGAGAGAGAGAGAGAGAGAGAGAGAGGAGAGGAGAGAGAGAGAGAGACTCATAATGCCCGTCTGTCATAATGCGAAATCCATGATTTTTTTTTAGACAAGGGATATGGATAGACATGCCTTTGTTGGCTCATAACTTAATTATAACTTATAAGTATCTGCATCCGAGGTCTTTAAATCTCTACTGCCTGGATGTGTTCATCAGCTAGCCTGAGGCTTTGGGCTAAGTGTGTATGGGAAATTATTGGGAATAAAAAAGAGAGGGGGGGTGTGTGTGTGTGTGAGAGAGTGACTGGATGTGTTTGTGTGTGAGGGTGGATGGAAATGCATGCGAGATGGTTTTTTTTTGGGGGGGGGGGGGCAAAGCCTTCGTTTGGGGGGGGGGGGGGCAAATGCCCCCCCCCCCCCCCCCCGTAGCGCCGCCACTGTTAGAGAACTCTCATGGGCGCTCACCAGTGAGCTGTGAACGAACATCTTTCGAAACCGTGGCTTTTCTGTTGATAATTGAAGTTTCCCTAGTATCCATCACCTTTCCACGCAGTGTGGTGTTATTAAACTTTTCCTTGCGTCTAGTAAGCAGGTGGAAAATGATACTTTATCTTCTTAAATTAGATATGTAACTATTCTATGATGTCATAGACTGATAGATTTTTGTAACAAAACTATTTTCTTGTGGTCTATTGGAAAGCACCTGTGGACACTTTCCGGTGAACATTGAATGAACAGACATTCAAGCAGCTTCTGGATAAATCCTCAGTTCATTTTGCATTTTTAGCTCATCTTGACAAAGTCAAGCTGAGCTAATCTCATCGCTTCCCGTCGTCGTCCGTCGTCTGTCGTCCGTCGTCCGTCGTCCGTCAACACCATGTTTTGGTCTTCTCCTCCAAAGCTACTGGGCCAATTCAAGTGAAAGTTTGTGTGAGTGATGATCCAAAGGGGCATTTCATTTTTGTTCAACTCAGCATGCCCAGCCCCATAGGGAGGGAGTGGGGGAAAATGCACCAAAATATTTTTAAAATCTTCTTCTCAAGAACCAGTGTGTACAATGACTTGATATTTGCTATGAGGTGTAGAATCAAGTTTGTTCAAACGAAGTTCGTGAAGTAATATTTGGCTTTGTAATAGGAGGGGTAAGATTTTTGGCCCCGCCCAAAATTTCTATTTTCTGAAGCGATGGTCCGGTATGAACCAAACTTGGTTTGTGGTAGTATTGGGTCATAAGTACTTGACCCATGCAAAAAAAAAAAAAAAATCCCGCATCCCCATGGGAACCCTGGGAGCTAAAAATAGAAATATTTTCAAACACCCATATTTCCCAAACCCCACGGAACAGAGAGCTTTTATTTGGTATGAAGTATCCTTATGACCAGTAGTATTGAATGGTAAAAAAAAATGCCATCGGTTATGTTAGGGTGTTCTGTGATGGGCATCGAAAAAATGCTGAGTCAGCATATTTGCAAAAATTTAAAAAAATCTTTTCTCCAGAACCAATCATCAGAATCTTTTGATATTTGGGTATACAGCATTCATAGGGGGGGTCAGATAAAAGTTTGTTGAAATAAAGCTCATTGGTTCATATTTGGGCTCTCTACAGGAGCCCGAAGTTTTAACATAGGGTAATATGGGGAATATTCTTTAAAATCTTCTTCTTCAGAACCACCAGTCAGAATCTTTTAATATTTGGTGTACATCATTGTTATGAGGGTCAGATTCTAGATTGTTCAAACCAAGTCCCTAGGTTAATATTTGGGCTTTCCTACGGAAGCCCAAATTTTATCTTTGTTCAATATGGAGGGTCATTTAAAAAAAATCTTCTTCTTCAGATCCATCAGCCAGAATGCTTTGATATTTGGTATGCAACATCTCTATGGGGGTCAGATTAAGTTTGTTCAAATCAGATCCCTAGGTATATATTTGGGCTCACTATGGTAGCCCAAAATTTTACTTAGTGCAATATGAGAAAATTTCTTTAAAAAACTTCCTCTTCAGATCCACCAGTCGGAATGCTTTTATATTTGGTATACAACATCTCTGGGGGGGGGGGGGGGGGGGGGGGGGGGGGGTCATATTCCAGGTTGTTCAATTCGAGTGCCTAGGTTAATATTTGGGCTCCATATGGGAACATGAAATTTAACTTAGTACAGTATGAGGGAATTTCTTCAAACATCTTCTTCTTCAGATTAACTTGTCAGAATGCTTTCACATTTGGTATACAACATCTCTAGGGGGGTCAGATTCAAGTTTGTTCAAATCGGATCCATAGGTCAATATTTGGGCTCGCTATGGTAGCCCAAATTTGAACTTAGTGCAATTCGAAGAAATTTCTTTACAATTTCTCTTCTTCAGATCCAACAGTCAGAATGCTTTCATATTCAGTACACAACATCTCCAGGGAAGTCAGATTTAACTGTGTTCAAATCAAGAGCCTGGGTTAATATTTGGGCTCTCTATG